>JAWQFJ010000440.1:87744-102473 GCA_034096865.1 Theodoxus fluviatilis
CTAATAACCACTAAAAGAAATATTTCTTGAGATGTGCGACAAATGCAAGAAGGTGTCTCGTGCATAAAGAAGTTTCAATCAAAACGAAAATATTTCGAGGGAACTCTTATCTAAGAAGCCGTGGAATTAAACTTTTCCGCATCAGTCACGACTGGGCTGTCATGCCATGCGTACATTCAGGTTATTGCCCCCTAGAAATCTGAGGTCTGGGGCTTCTCATCTCCTCAGGATGCCACCGACAAAGTCTTCGTCGGGGGATGGAGCTTTCCGCTCTGCTGCACCAGTCCTGTGGAATCAACTGCCAGAGGCGTTGCGTCAGGAGCCAAAGCAGAAGAAGTTCAGAGGAAGCCTCAAGACGTGCCTTTTCCGCCAAGCGCGTCTTGCTGACTAGGGGATCCTTGTCGACCCTACAAGGGACATCCTAGAACCATGGAAAATTCGTGACATTTTGTGTGTGTGTGTGCGTGTGCATGCGCCACTGAGCAGCTTTTGGGCTGGAAGTGCGAGCAATATAAATACATTATACATTATACATTGCGGGCAGCAGCACAAGAAGCGATGGCGGACCATACATGTTATGTCGATAGGCCATAGAACCTAGAAGGATTCTCAAAGCGGGTAAAATTAGCATGACGTATCGCGAGGCTTCTGGGCTACTTCAAAATAGTACCACTTAGCAGATGGACTTTTGTTTTTAGTCTTGTTTTGGAAGTACTTGTCGATCTCTCTCTCTCTCTCTCTCTCTCTCTCTCTCTCTCTCTCTCTCTCTCTCTCTCTCTATATATATCATTCTATTACAGAGTTTCTTTCGAGAGAAAGTCAGCAGAGACGTATATGCGTGAAGTACCGAGATTTCTGCTACATCACACGAGTGTTGGGTAGACCCGACAATTAATCTCAGTGGAGGCCGAATGCACGGGCTTACTGCATACTCCACAGTCCTGGTTCTAAGTGAGACCAAGAAGGTACAAGACATCATACAGAAGCTGCAAAACTCTGCTGAATCCAACTTGCTCAGATGCTGAACGAGACACAAGCCGGATGCAGGTGCTTCATTGCATACTCCACGGTCCAGGCCCTACGTAAGACCAAGGAAGCACAAGACATCATACAAAAGCTGCAAAACAGTGTTGAATCCAACTTGCTCAGATGGTGAACGAGGCACAGGCCATCTAGCTGGCTGTGAGGAAGAAGAATCCCTCTGCTGACGCATACACCTTATGCTGCCTAGGACCGCTTTTTAGTTTCCGACAGATTCAAGATCACGGGCTCCTGTTGATAAGAATAAACCTTGGGGCAGCCGCCGCACTCGAAAGTGACACACAAATACACTTTCATCGATGACTGCCTACGGCGCTCATGAAGAACCCACGAAAAGCAGATGTAAAGGCAATGTACATGTAAATACTGCGTGGGGCTGGCCGTGTGGGTGCTACTTGAGCAGGCCCCCCAAAACACAAAGACCGCAGCATTTTAGCTGGTGAGGGAGGTTTGCGATTCTTGACTCTTGTTGACATCGGCCTACGCCTCGCAGGACCTTGCGCCTCTGCAACTCAGCCTTGATGCCTGAATTGTTAGTGCAATTGTGTTATGATGAGGTGAAATCATCCGCGAAGGTGAGATCGAATAAAAAATGTTGACAGCAAGCAAACACACGTGCTTCGAAAAACAAAAACAAAAAAGGTTTAACGTGCATATTAAACATTATTTCTTAGAGATATTGCAGATGACATATCAAAGCACTGAAAAATGTGAAAATTTCATTTTTGACCAGGTAGACTTTTATTGTCAATTTTGGCCTGAATCTCAAAATTACGTCCAGTGACTTGCGTCGGATTTTCTCATGCCACCACACAAATACATTTAAATGCATCAAAATCAACTTTGTTAATGCCTCACCTCGACTCTGTAGCACCTGTGTTGGAAATCTTCAGATGCCATTTTTTTCTAAGTTGCCGCTGGCATGACACCTTTCTTTAAGGGGGCATAACTTGTAGAATGTTATTACTACAGTGTTGACACTTATAGTGTAAGTTGTATCAAGTCATTTAGAAAAGACTGTAGAAAAAATACAAAAAAACTTGCATCTCCAACCAGCCTATTGAAAGCTTATCTTTGGAGCAAGCTTTGGCGTTTGATTATGTGCGAGGCAGAGTGCCGTGGTTCAATCCCCAGGAGGGGAGAAATCGGGATTATTTCTTGCTATTCAACCAGCAAAAAATCGAGGCCTGACTGGTTTTGTGCTGGCTCGTTAAATACATCGTCGCTCTCCGGTGCTTACCTTGTAAATACGAATAATGACCAAATTCAGATCCCGCATAGATCTCTCACATTGATCTGTTACGACACAACTATCTTCCATCTACAACCAATGGACAAGCTCAAGTTTATCAAAGAAGAGGAAGTGTTAGAGGTACAACGTACGTCGAAGTGAGCAGACGACAGCACGTCTATTTTCGCTCCTTAAAATTACCCGATTTGCTGATACACTGTCCCCATGAAAGCAACAAAGTGTTTTCATCTTGAAGGAGAAAGGCATGATCTATCACCCAATGCAACAACGCAGCACAGGGTTTCCTGGTCCAAAGGTGCACGGAGGTCTTGAGGAGAGCAGGCAGACAGACCGTGACCAAGTCCCGTGCGAAGTGGCTGTCAAAAATAGCCTCGCGCCACTCAATTAATGATACCGAAGACGTCTTTAATTATTCTATCATAACCTCATTTTTACGCACTTTTTTCCCGCTTAATTTTTGCAGACTGGTTGTTGATTAATTCGGCGCCGTGGAAATTTTATGCGCAAAAGTTCTTCAAGTTCACAGTTTGCAAGATAATATGTTTTTCCTAAAGAATATGCCTCACTCTGTATTAGAAATAGATCGTTATCTTAACACAACGCGCAAGGATACCGTGGGTCCTATTTATAGGTAGCCAATCAACAGAAAACCGCGCGAAATGAGTAATACCTCGCGACCAATTAGCGTCCGGTTTCGCCCGGGATTTAGACGCGTGTTGGGCGGATAGAGACTGCCCCCACACACGCAGCTTGACACCAGCTCTTTTCTGTCCTGTTGAAATTGCGATCGTGTTTTGTTTTCGTGACCTGAAATGTGACCACACACCACGAAATGAGTCGCATCGTGCGCTCGGTTCATTTTGGCTCCCGCTGCATTTTTCTAAGAGAAAAGTTCATGATTTTAAGTATGATGAAACCTTGTTTGAATCGGATGAGTTGGAGCAAAGTTACACATAAAATAATAGAACGTGCACCCCTGGAATCCAAACCATTGGTAATCTTTCATAGTACAGTCAAATTAGAACATTGTCGGTCGGTGCTGATAACTATCAACGTACCGCGCTCATAAACCCATTTCAGATGGATCGCAATCGAGGTGCGCGTTGTGTGGGGAGAGTGGGGAGAAAGTCCCGTGGAGTCATGTCGGATGCCTTTGTATGCATGCAGTGATGTGGAGACGGCAGCTTCCCAGTGAGCTTCCTGCTTCAGTTCCAGACACCCCCACTCTGTTGAACAGCTCGCGCATCCCGTTTCCATAGTGTGAGCGTAGCATTGGAGATGACAGCAAGGAACTGTGCGCGATTGCCAGAGTGAACAAGACGAGAACTGTTCTGCTACCATTTTCTCCCCTCTATCTCATGAACGCGCATGCTGCATCCATCTGAAAAGAGCTAAAATGCATTTAAAAGCCAATTTTAGGTTGCACATCGGCTGAAATCTTCAGGTGTTGTTTTAATAAAATGGCTACAGATTAGTTTCCTACCAAGATCTCTGAATGGATAGCCAGGTTCCATTCCCACCAAAACGTGTCGTAGTTTATTTCGCTTGAGGCATAGTGCGACTCACCCCGTTATGCAGGTAATATGGAAGAAAAACAAAACAAATTCCATCGAGCATTTAAAAACTGCAATAAGGCAGATGTTGCTATTAAGCCCTTTAAAAATCTGTTTGGGATCTAGAAGAACAATGATGTTTCTTGTTGATAAACGCTTTAACAATTGAATTTCCATTCCATATGAAAATCTACAGCGTTTTCAATGGATATCATTGCCTATGCGGTAAACATGCACAAATATGTTTCACGTCGTATTTAAAACAAATCTAGAAGTTTCCAGCACACATTTTCTGAATTCAACATTTAAGAAATATACTTTTCGTGACCGCAGTTGAGTCCATGGTGTGGGTAAAAAAGGAATATCCAAAACACAATGAACAATTACCTGTCTGACGTCATCGTCACCTTAAAAAGTTCAGCAGTAATGAGACAATTAATGTGCTACTTACTGCAGCTCGGACTGCTGTTTGCGAGGGCAAAACAGGGGCGGGTTTCAAAATAGGTAGTCGATCTTGGTCGCAAGATCTTGCTTCGCAGTAAGAGCTAGCTAAAAAAGAAACTACCCCAGCGGCGAGCGAAGATCCAAGATGGCGACGACCGAGACTAGGGTTTATGTTTTGTGACGCTTCAACACTGAAAATATTCGATAATTCGTTATCCGCTGACTCATGTGTGCCTTAATTTGTCACCTCGCTGCAATCTCAGCTGGACAATTGAAGTAGACTACGATTTTTTTCTTTATTGTGTGCACGATGTGTGGTTGACGGTGAGAAATCCTGCATTAAGTTCGAATTGAAAATTCTCTGGCAAAGAGACGTAACTCTACATTCTGACCTCCCTTTGCGTAAAGGAAAATCGCTAGTGCGCGGTAGTGTACATAGGGTCTTTGACTGCACTAGGCTCAGGAGTCACTTATCAGGGCATAGGTAGTGGTAATAAAAATGTTCAATTTACACAATAACCTCAAACCTTACCGTAAACCAAGAAAGTTAAAGTTAACCGACGACTCGTTCAAAAACGTCACTCCTAGTGACACGACGCTCATGCTGTCCGCCATCTTGAATCTCACTAGCTAGGCACCGCTCCAACTGCCTCGCTCAATCTACGCTCGTCTACGATTGGCTCGCGAACAAGCAAAGAATGAAACTGCCCAATTGGCGAGATCTGCGTAGATCTACCGAGATCTTCGCATTTTGAAACCCGCCCCTGATCTGCAAGATGGGTGGTGGGGGTGGGTGGGTTGTGGGGGTGGGTGGTGGGTAGGTGGGTTGTTAGGGGTGGTGGTGGAATCAAAGACCCTCTACAATAAGATGGTTCATCCGGCACTCGGCCTATATAAAACATGATGACGGAGCCGACCGAGACGCCCCAAGCGGAAACCGTGACGCTCGAGTCAAGGGAGACAATCTTCCACATACCCACAACAGAAATCGTAATGAGAATTAATCACTTTTATAATATATTATATTATTATATTGCAAGTTTTTAAATTAAATATCGATAACTAAACAAAGGCTGGTGAAGAAAAATCCTTTTGTCTGTAAACACAGTATCTGTAGGCCTACTTTTGCTGGCCGAGCCGCTCGCTGCGATAGTAGCGAGATAGAAGGATTTACTGAGTACGGTCATGGCTCATGCCGTGTAATTTTATGTTTATTACTATAGAATTGCATAGATCTACTGTAGTAGGGAAACATAAACAGATATTGTAAGCAAACAAATGCAGATTTCATGATTTCCGTATTGCTTGCGGTGAAAATAACTTGCCGTGTAAACAGCCTGCATGGTCACTTGATATACGGTCACGTGCAAATAGCCTGGGCACTAGATACACGGTCACGTGCAAATAGACAACCAAATTAAAAACTGTTCACAATAACAGGAAAACCACAATAACAGAGTTCACTATAAGTGGACTCCACTGTATCAACAAATTTAATAGAAAACTACATAACTAGTTTTCAACTTCAATAATGCTCATCTCCACAAAGCAAGTTGCCATGTGTCAACTGTCATGTTTGTAAAACCTACGTGCTTGCATTTTATTATGCTAGCTTTCCGGCATAGTGTTTGTAAGTTTTGTTTATCTTTATGACCTTTTTTTCATTCCTGCTATGATCGGTTGCGTTTATTCATTGCGATGAAATGTTTTGGCCACTATTATTCACTATAATAAATTCCACATGCATCATTAATTTAATACTCATCAACATTTTCGCAAACAAAAATTGTATGCAGAAACTGCAATGTCAAGGACTACTGATGCCATAGGTTTATGACTAACTGTAAGCTTTGTAAACATGGGCAGATCATGCCCTGCTATTGAATATAAATGAGTGTTTTTGAAGTTGCTGAAGTTTGAAAAAAAAGGTGAAAGCACTGATGATTTGTTTTTATTAATGACATTAATGTACTTGGGTAACTTCTAGTCTGTATTATTTTCTTCTCTGGATTGCATAGTTCACAGCAATTTCCTCAATCTTTGATTCATGATCATGGTAATGGAAATTTTTTTAATGATCGGTCAGTGATTACCTACACCACCAGACATGCAGAGGGCATGTGTGTGTCACTGTGTACACATGTGATATTTCAAAGCTCTGTATAACTTGAAGTTAAGAATCACAAATTCTCATAGCATTAAGCTAAGGCATTTATAGAAAGATTGTGCAAAGAACTAATAGTCTTCTTTTATGTATGGAGCAACTGTATCATGTGAGCCATTTACTTGCCAGTTATGAAGATGCTGACTTGATTTGCCTTGCTTTCATGATAAGAAAATCATTAACTTAAGTATTCTTGTATGTAATATAATATTAATTGGAAGATTTTGTATGTAAGTATTCCTTTCAAGTCTGTTTGTGGATTGTTCTTGGCCATAGAATTTATTTTGGATGTGTTATGAACCAGAATAAATCAGCAAAAGTGCATTTGTTGAACAGTTTACTGGAATTTAGTTTCTGTTTGGTTCCATCGCATGTTGGACATTTGTGAATCTGTGTTCCTAAAACACTCTTAAAATGCAACTCAACAGCAAAGTTATCATTGTGCCTGTTCAAAACAACAATGTGGACATTTTCCTTAGGTGAGGGAGAGAAATGGCAATTTACTGATTTTTAAAAATATATCTACATCATGTAGGCTGCCGTTTTTCTTGAAAAACCCATTACGGATATCACAAAAAAAGTAATTACTCACCCCACATCATGGATATTTTTATGAAACCTATTTCCTAGATTTGGGGGAACAAGATCAATTTTTTAATGCAAGTTTTGAAGCTCTAGGACAAAAACTTTCTTTTTAATGGACTTGGTCCACTTTTTAGGACCTACGATTTTGACCTTCATTTGACCCATATTTTTGAAAATTAATAAAAAATCAATAATTGCTTTAAAGTGTTAAATCAAAGTGATTTGGTGTCATTTTGGTGACATAGTATATGATCTGACTGATAAGAAAAAAGTGCTTGGAATTTTTTTTTTATGGTTGCTTGTTTACCTTCAATTACAATTTTCTCTTAAATTCTTTCTTTGCATGATGGAGAAAAAAAGTTAGGGGTTGGCAGAAAAAAGGATTGGTCGGGTTACTGTAACCATAAGGGTTTTTCCCCCCTTATGAAAGTAATGCTGGGCTTTCATGCATTGTTTCAGTAGCTCAGCCAGGGGCAGCCCCCAAGCAGCCAGTAGAGGGTCTTTGGTTCGACTGCAGTTGCCGAATCAAACTTAACTTAAGCGCTGCTCCCAAGGCCAGGCTCGTTTAAGTTGCTTGTGATCGTTTCGCTATCTGATCCGACAATAATTACTAAACATTGATATCAAAAGCACTATTCGCGCACAACTAAAATCTACGGTTAATATCATCTCCACAAGCCGAACTACGTGAAGTTATACATTACGCCGAGTGCGGTACAAGTCACTCATCGACTGGATGATAGTGAATTTTCGGTCCTCGCCAGACCAGGGAAACGAAATTGTCAATTCAAGTCAGAACTAAACAGTTATCTGCTGCTACTCATTCGAGCTTTACATGAAACATTATATCACACTAGCTCGATAGTCTGCTGGCGTAGTGACTGCGGTTCGATCGCGTTCGTCTGCTAGCCAGCTAGGTACGTACGGTGAGGTTTGTTTACTTATCTTCTGTGGGTTTTGTGGAGAAAGTATACGTTAAAACAGTCTAATATGACTATTTTCGATTAGTTTTTAATCTAAATAATCTTTTTGCATGCTTTAGTGTCATCCTTTTGCCACGATCTAGCGATCATCCCATCAGCTTCTATTTGTACCACTCTACCGGCTAATCACGGTTACCGCTTGGTGGCACGCGTGATCCTAATTTCGCCGGAAGTGACCGGATGAACCATCTTATTGTAGAGGGTCTTTGGTGGAATGGAGTGGAATGATATTGTGTGTCTATGAAAATCGTACGTTTGCATGACTATCATATACCTAAATAAAACCATAAATATGTTATGGTTCAGGCTATATTTTTGTAACGAACTTCTAATGAGGCAAAGATCAAAAGAAAACGACTGTTTACTTCTCCTTCCTCACATTTTTTCCTCACTCTCACTGTGACAGACCAACCCACAGATAGACATACACAGGGACAGAGACACACAGACAGACAGACAGACAGACAGACAGACAGACAGACAGACAGACAGACAGACAGACAGACAGACAGACAGACAGACAGACAGACAGACAGACAGACACACAGACAGACAGACACACAGACAGACAGAACAACAGACAGACAGACAGATAGACAGACAAACAGACAGACAGACAGACAGACACACAGACACACAGACACACAGACAGACACACAGACAGACACACAGACAGACACACAGACACACAGACAGACACACAGACAGACACACAGACAGACAGACAGACAGACACACAGACAGACACACAGACAGACAGACAGACAGACAGACAGACAGACAGACAGACAGACAGACAGACAGACAGACAGACAGACAGACAGACAGACAGACAGACAGACAGACAGACACACAGACAGACAGACACACAGACAGACAGACAGACACACAGACAGACACACACAGACAGACACACAGACAGACACACAGACAGACACACAGATAGACACACAGACAGACACACAGACGCTCAGACAGACAGAAAGGTAGGCAGAGACAGAAGTACAGAAACACACATACAGAGAGAGAGAGAGAGAGAGAGAGAGTGAGAGAGAGAGCAGCAGCAGCAGAACGTACACACACACACACACACACACACACACACACACACACACACACACACACACACACACACACAAGGTCAGGGAGACAGGGGACGCCAAACAGACGCAGGGGGGCTTCAGCCTGGGTGCAAACACTGGGACACGACTGGCCCTCCACCCGGCATCTCAACAGGCACGCCTGTGCCAGGAATCAATCCACAGACTCGCCCTCCATTGATTCCCTAAAAGAACACTAAAGATTTGCCTCTCTCTCCTCTGCCACTCCTCATAGAGTACCACCGCCCCCCACTGCTGCACTTGTTTGCACTCAGTTCCGATCTGCTGATCCAGTTTTCTTCCTCGGTCCAAACTCGGTGGATACGAGTAGCGGTCGCAGAAAAGGTTCGACAAACTGACGTGGAAGTTTGTGACACGGGTGCATGGGTGGTCTTGCAAGATTTTGAAATGGAAAGAAGTGTAGGTGGAGGTAAACTGTCGCAGAGGAATAGGCAGATGCAGAAGTTGTTGGTAATATGAGTCTTCCTTATCTTGTGGTTAGTCACTACCACTTTCTTTTAAGTCGTTGTTAGCCTTTTGTTGGATACAGAAGGGCTCAAATGATTTACCTGTCTTTGTCTCTTTGATACAGCCATGAATAAAACTTTTTGGTCCTTTGGTTTTTCTTCAAACCGTTTGTCCTGTTTTCAAACCTATGCGTGCGATCCCGTTTTGTACTTTCGCAACCAGCGTTAGTAGTTTACAACAATGCTTTGTAGCGTTTATAGTGTATTGGTTTCTTTTTTCCTGATGTACCATAAAAGGAATCCTCCAGAAATATCATAAACACAGCAATATCATTCATCCTATGTAAATGTGAGCTTCTTAAGAACATGTGCTTGCTTTTTAATCAACTCAGGCATTTGATTTAACAGCGGTCCATTCTTGTTTTTGGGTATGATTGCGACAGAGGTGTTAAATTCAGGCAAGTAACAAAACAGTCTCCACTATTTGCAATTCAAACCTATTGAATAACTTGTATGAAGCTTTGACCACAATTCCACCTATTCTCTCTTTGGTCTTTTGTGCTTCATTTTATGTGCATTCGTGTTGTGATTGATGTTTCTACATAGTAATTGGCTGGTGGCTCGGACAGTTAAATTGTTTGTTTTGTGTGGGTTTTTTTTCTTCTCTCTCTCTCTCTCTCTCTCTCTCTCTCTCTCTCTCTCTCTCTCTCTCCTCACTGTGAATAAACAAAAAACAAAAGTTATGGTATTCAGAAGGGGAGGATTCCTTGCTCAGGGAGAAAAATGGATGATTGGGGATACAAAACTGGAGGTAGTAAATAGTTACAGGTATTTGGGATTTCTTTTTACAACAAAATTGTCCATCACTGCTGCCCTGGAATGTCAAGTGACAAAAGCCAAACAAAAGATTGTACAGCTTTTAAAGACAATATGGAATCTGCATACCATGAACACAACCGTATTTTTTAAAATATTTGATGCCCAGGTGCAACCGTCTGTTTTGTACGGATCAGAAATATGGGGACTAACCCAAAAGCAAACTGTGGAAAAAGCACATCTTTTTGCGTGCAAAAGATTTCTCAATTTAGACATGAAATCTTCTAATACAATGTGTTATGGAGAACTGGGAAGATATCCCCTCTACATCAATGCTTTGATAAAAACTATAAAGTATTGGCTGAAGATATGCAGAATGCCCGAAAATAGACTGCCAAAACAAGCTTACCTCATGATGATGAACATTAAAGTACCCGAAGAGTATGACTGGGTAAGATTGGTGAGAAAATGTTTATCACAGTACGGATTCGGACATATTTTAGAAAATGCCGGTACTAACAATGTAAAAGGTTTCATCCGAACCCTGAAGCAAAGGTTACGGGACAGTTTTCGACAGGAGTGGACAGCCAAGATGAACGGCAGTGATAGATTTGCTTTGTACCGATCATTAAAAAGAACACGTTACAGTGCGAAAGTTATCTTAACTACATCAACATCAAAAAATTCAGAGACTGTTTTATACGCTTCAGGCTTCGTAATAACGAGTTAAAACACAATGTACGACCCAGAGCACAGCTGGATCAGGATGAAAGATGTCCATTCTGTAACGATATCGAGAACGAGATACACTTTATTATGAGTTGTCCTGTGTATTCTGATATAAGAGGAAAATACGTGGCAAAACATTTGCTAACAAACAGACATAATGACATAACGCACTTATTAAATGGAAGCGATGTACATAAAACGCGCGATGTTGCAATGTTTATATATTACAGTATGAACCGTCGCAATGAAAACATTACCAAAAGAACTGTATGTAATCCATCGTGTAACCTGTAAATGATTAAAATAATCACCTGTCAGGAACTTCTCTTCTCACAACTTAGTTCTATTACACTAACACTGTCCTATATTATCGTCAACCTTGTTGCTAAAATAATGTTCACTTGATGTGATATAATTTTGTTAACTGTTCCAATGTAGAGATCTCATGTGATCTTCTCTGAGAATATTCTAAACATGTGCTTTGATCAATGTACAGTTTGAAATGCTCAATAACTTCGTGTGTATATAGCATTGCAATTTTACATGTTTGTACTGTTATAACCATGATGGGTCGTCGGCCGAAATAAAGATTCAGATTCAGATTCTCTCTCTCTCTCTCTCTCTCTCTCTCTCTCTCTCTCTCTCTCTCTCTCTCTCTGTGTGTGTGTGTGTGTGTGTGTGTGTGTGTGTGTGTGTGTGTGTGTGTGTGCATCTCGGTGTGAACGTTTTGCTCATGATGACAGGAACGATTGCTTGTTTGACGTGCAGCTACCTGATCACTCTGAGTTTGAGTTCTCACATGCTGTCCTCGAATTTTGCGTGCTCACTCGGCCATGCCCTGATTGGTAGAGGAATGCACACGCCACTGAACATGACACAACCACTTCCGCAGAGCACCATGACTGGGCAAGCCGCGACTTGTCTCCACTTCTACACCTCAGCGGTTCGGTAGAAACCAATCCCGGGCCAGATATGAATGCGGACGAATTTGAAGCTAAGATACTGGAACTACGAAGCAACATCAGAGAAGACACGAAGAGAGAAATAAACGACTGCCTGGCTCCACATATGTCCTCCATTACCATCCAGCTTACCGCACTGGTGGAGAGTGTCCAGAAGATCGGTGACGATGTAGCAGCGATGAAATTGAAGGTGGCAGAGCAGGACAGGGAAATGACAAGTATGAAAGAAGAATACGAAGAGACCAAGAACAGACTGACTCAAGCTGAAAGGCAGATAGAGATCCTCGAGCAACAGAACAGAAGAAACAGCATCTTGTTACATGGAATTTCAGAAGACGAAGAGGAAGGTACAGAAGACTGCCAGAGGAAAGCCATCAACTCCATCAACAAAATAATCCCAGAGCTACTAGACGAAGGCAGTGTCGCACGGGTACACAGAGTAGGAAAGAAGATCTCCGGCAAAGACAGGCCCGTGCTCTTGCAGCTATTACAGACAGCCGACAAATCCACCATTCTGAGTGCAAGAGAGGAATTCAGGAAGAAGAAAATGGGAGTCAACAGCGATCTGACCAGGCAACAACGTGATCTGATTGCGCAAGCGAGGTCCGAGGGAATGATTGGCTACTTCCGAGGAGGTCAGTTCTACACCAAGCCCATGCAGCGCGTGATGACAGGCAACGCAAGCAACGGAAACAACATGGGCAACGTGAACAACGCCAACGACGGATGGGAACAGGGCAACGATCGGGGCTTACGAAGATCAAGTAGGCAACAGCCCAGAAGAAAATAGGGAAGGGGCCGAGGCCCACGAGCCGCTACTGCAGCTACTACAGGTCACAGAAGCCATGACGTCAAAAGGTACGATGAGACTCTTAAATTGGAATGTAGATGTTTTTTTTGTCAAAACTATGCGACCCAGAGTTTATCCATTTTCTCAACTCTTTCTCTGTAATATGTCTGACTGAAACTCATCTTGCCTATTTCGACAATGGAAACTTTCTACCTGATTTTGAATGTTTTGTTTCACCGGCTCAGAAGCTCTCTTCACAGGGTAGATATTCTGGTGGCATCGTGTGTTTTATATCGAAAGCTATCTCTAGTTATTTAAGGATCACAAAGAGTTCCTTTGACAATATATTGATACTTAGAATTGACAATGAGTTGTTTGGAATCTCGTGTGACGTTTTTCTTCTCGCTGTGTATATTCCGCCAATAGGTTCTCTCTTTTACGGGAATAAGGACACAACAAATAGAATTGATTTATTAGAAAATTGTTTGTCATAAATTGAAGAGAAATACGGAAATTGCTATCTGATGCTTTGCGGTGATTTTAACGCCCGTACGGGGACATTAAATGCATGCAGTGACAGCTTTTTACCGAACGTGCGAAGTGAGGTCTATGTGCACGAGCGAGACTCGTACGATAGCGTCATGGATACATTTGGGCGGTCATTTCTTTCAGTGTGTTTCACTTGTGGTCTACGCATAGTAAATGGATTTACAAACAGACATTCTGAGAAATTTACGTATTTCTCTGAAAATGGTTCTAGTGTAATTGATTACTTTGTCGTCTCAGAGGGTTTATTGCAATTTTGTGAATCATTGAGTATATAGGGGAAACAACTTGTTCGCCTCACCTGCCTGTGGAAGTGGATTTGATATGTCAGGATTCCTTTGCAGCCAGTGCTGGTCAAGTGACAGTAGATAGAATTGTGTGGAATAGGAGTATGGAAGATACATATATTGAAAATGTATGGTGTGCACTCAATGGAGTAAATATCGATAACGTGATGTCGACGCACGATGTCCATACAATGGTGGAAACTGTATCTAAATGTATGACCTCAGCAGCTGATTTCCTGAAAAGGTCATTTAAGCAAACCATGTTGAGAAAGGGTTATAGGTGCTTTGATACAGAATGCCATGAGTTTAAGAAGATTGTTAGACAGAAACTACGTAAATATCAGACTACACGTGATAAAGATGCCAGAATATATTACATCAAAAGCAGAAATGAATACAAAACGTTATTAAGAAGAAATAAATCCTTATTCAAGGAGAAAATGACAATGTGTTTGTCCGACAATATTCGAAATTCAGAAATATTTAGGAAAACTTTGAATATGTTACAGTTCAGAAAAAATAATGTATCCCCAATTTCACCAGAGGTGAAATCTATGCAGAAAATGAAAGTAGACTTTTACCGGTGTATAGTGAAATAAAGCCAGCCGAGTTTGGCAGCGACTCAAACTGCCTGAGTGATCCTATTGAAGTGGATGAGGTGGTAGAATCAATCAAGAAATTGACAGGGGGAAAAGCAGGATGTAGAGATGGAATTCTAGTGGAAATTATGAAATGTTCATCTCATATTCTCATACCCTATTTGGTGAGACTGTTCAATTCTATTCTTGACACTGGTAATTTTCCACGACTATGGCGAGAGTAAACAATAATTCCGATACACAAAAAGGGAGATAATAAAACTCCGGACAAATACAGAGGGATCACTCTGACAAGTATTTTTAGCAAGATTTTTTTACATGCTGTACAAAACAGAATTGATCGATCTTAGAGAAATATGAATTTCCTGGTAAAATATGCAATGTGCTCAGGTCAATGCACGAAAATGTAAA
>JAWQFJ010000441.1:5000-30000 GCA_034096865.1 Theodoxus fluviatilis
TCGTGTCTCTCCTCTCCTCGTCTCTCGTGTCTCTCCTCTCCTCGTCTCTCGTGTTTCTCCTCTCCTCGTCTCTCGTGTCTCTCGTCTCCTTGTCTCTCGTCTCCTCGTCTCTCTCGTCTCCTCGTCTCTCTCGTCTCCTCGTCTCCTCGTCGATCTCTCGTGCCTCTCTTCTCGTCTCTCGTCCGTCCTCGTCTCTCGCCCGTCCTCGTCTCGTCCGTCCTTGTCTCGTCCGTCTCTCTCTCTCTTTCTCTTTCTCTCTCTCTCTTTCTCTCTCTCTCTCTCATCCACTGAATTATGAAGTCAAACACACTAAATAGATCCTTGTATGAGAAAGTTTATGCTGAAAAAAGTATAATGATATGTGTAAAGTACAATTATTAGTTGTGAGACTTGCATTTTATGTAAATTCTAACTTGTCCATAATTTGTTCACACATGAAACACTTTACACAAAATGTGACTATGTAAGAGAATGCAAAATGTTACACACTGTCATGTATATAATGTAATCAACGATGGGTCGTCGACCGAAATATTCAGCCAAATTTCTCTCTCAGTGTGTGTGTGTATCTCTGTCTCTCTGCGTCTCTCTGTCTCTCCGTGTCTCTGTCTCTCTGTGTTTCTGTCTCTCTGTGTCTCTGTCTCTCTGTGTCTCTGTCTCTCTGTGTCTCTGTCTCTTTGTGACTCTGTCTCTCTGTCTCTGTCTCTGTGTGTCTGTGTGTCTGTGTGTCTGTCTGTCTGTCTGTCTGTCTGTCTGTCTGTCTGTCTGTCTGTCTGTCTGTCTGTCTCTCTCTCTCTCTCTCTCTCTCTCTCTCTCTCTCTCCGCCATAATTACCTTCAAACTACTGAAAAAGGGCGATCACCCAATGTTTGTGCAGCCCATGTACTGACCTTTGACCATGTCCAGGTACCCAGGGGTCACGCAAACGGCCTTGGGTTCCGCGTCCTCTACAACGGCCTGCACCATGTTTTGTGGGTATGACGTGTCGATGGGCAGGTAGGCACCGCCTGCGAAATCACACGAAAGTTGCGTCACCAGCCTTACGTCATTCAGGCAAGAAACTACTCCATTAGTGCATTACGTCATCAACGAAATGGACGAAATACGTGTATTGTAAGTCACCATCAGTAAAGGTCAGCTGACCGATGGTATAACTGACTGAATAGGGAAGCCAGCTAGAGACCAAGTCCATTCACTGGTCAGACGGTCGTTGGCCTTTCTCTTATGCTGGATAGGAAATTGGGGGTGGGATGGTGAAAGTGGATGAGGAAGAAGAGAAAAAAGGAAGTTTTCGGCTGCGGGATCACTTCTTCAGTTTCTTGTCAGTGAAAGACAAGACCAGTTAGTGGTTTCCTGTCGGTCATATCCTCCACATCCCTTCATAAATGCAGCAAGAAAGAGGATGTGGATAGGTCGGGTCCGACCCGATTTGAACTCTGCCGTCTTCCACTGAGAAAACCATGGACTGCTGTGCATGTCAGATGATGTGTCTGAGGTATAGATATGCGCGACAGAATGTAAATCATCGTAATCACCAGATCATGAGACATCCTAGGTTTTATAACGACTCTTTGAGGATTTTCTGACAAATTTCCTTCATGAAGAAAAAGGAGACGCTTGTTTGTGTGCTTGAGAATTTGCTTGCTTGCTTGCTTGTTTGTTTGTTTGTTTGCTTGCTTGCTTGCTTGTCATAATGTCGTCATAACGAGAGTTTTACAAAAGGAATAAAACTGAAAGGATTTTGTTATCTTAACAAAATGTTTTTGTGTACTACCATCAACTAATGATTATGTTTTTAAAATGTAAAGAGGACGAAAAACAATATATATGTAGAGAATAAACGTTTCCTGTGAAATGGGACAGCAAAATATGTTTGAAAGCACTGGATAGCCTGCCGCTTGAAGATGTAATCGAGTGGGAAGCAAACAGGTGTGACCTCGATGTTAATCTTCAGAGCACAGCATAAAGGGAACAGGTCAACGAAAATACAACAGGTGGCACGAACGAACGACCCCCACCCCCCAAAAAAGCGCAATGTCCTCTGAGGACATGGAGTTCATGCGACTCGTACACATGACCTGAGCAAAGTAACGTCATAACGTGTCAGTGATGTGTTTCCCAGGTTGTCTCGTGCTGACGTCAGCATCTCACTGATATTATTAGCAATAAGGCACCAGCAACTTTGTGACAAAACAGCTTTGCCTTTTTTCATGCCATAGACCAGGGCCGCGTCGCATAGATGCGAAGCCTTGCCAGGCATAGGCTGGTGTCGCAGGATATTTCGGAACCGGACAAATCGGAACCATTCCGATTTATCCTGGCCCTGGTGGCAGGATATTTCGGAACCATTCCGATTTATCCTGGCCCTGGTGGCAGGATTTTTCGGAACCACCAGGATATTTCGGAACCATCTAGAAGGTCATTAGCCCACATTAATTGTTTACTTTACGACTTTTTCTAAACAGATTGTGAAGAGTTTCTCACACTTTGATGAGGTTGTGCAATAAATATATTCTCACCTACCTGTTTATCTCATTGTTTATGAATTACAAATTCACGCACAGGAGGCCCACATGGCTTCACTAATATTAAGTCTGCATCATTCCGTGTAAGAATTCTATTCTCGCCTTCCTGTTTATCTCCTTGTTTATGAATTACAAATAAAAAGTGTACAAAGTGTAAACTCTGATTTGAAACCGTCTAGAAACTCAGAAAATCATACGAAAGCATCTAGAAGGTGGTTCCGAAATATCCTGGTGGTTCCCAAATATCCTGCCGCCAGGTGCGGGATAAATGGGAATGGTTCCGAAATATCCTAGGATTTTTGGGAACCGGTTCCGATTTATTATGGTTCCGAAATATTCTACGACACCGGGTCAACATGTGTCAACATTTGATTCCCGTTACTTCTGCTTTTTTCGTGCTAATACATGTTGACACCGGCCTATTCCTCGCAAGAGCTTGCAAAGGTTCCTATGTGCCATTTTCGCATATCTCGTTTGTTGTCAAGGACAACATGACGGCGTACATAAATATCAAAGACCACACCAAATTTATAGAAACAAGTTATTCTCACTTAGCGTCCAGCGCAGTTTCGTACCTGCTTTCAGGATGGCGATGTAGGATATGACGAACTCGATGCTCTTGTCCATGTAGATGCCCACGCAGCTGTCGGGCACCACACCCTTGGCCCTCAAACTCCATGCCAACATGTTGGCCTTGGCCTCCAGCTCGCCGAAGGTCAAAGTTTGCTTCTCCGAAGGGGAGACAACAGCGGTGCTGTCTGGTGTCAGCGCCGCCTGGCGGGCAAACATGTCGTGCAGCAGTCCCAGCTTGTCGTAGCCAGCCATGGCGCCCAAGTCAGGAGCCTCTGTGTCGGCTGGGCAGGAATAAAAAGGGAATGAATGAATATCAAACGAATGAATGCATGACATAACAAATGAACGAATGAGTGGATGAATGAGTGGATGGATGAGTAGATGGATAAATGGGTTAGTGGATAGATGGATAATGGATGCATGCATGGATGAAAGGTTGGATGAATGAAAGAACGAGCAAACAAACGACCGACCGACCGACCGAATGAATGAATGGATCAGTAACGAATTGGTTCCAGAAAACAATAAACAAAAGAAAAGACAAAAAACGAGGAGTAAATGATTTGACAAGCAAGAAGCGAACAACAACAACATAAACGCAATGGAGAAAATTATGCCTCAATGAATTGGGGATCCGACTAGCTCGCCAATGTCCTCGAGTGGGTGTTGGTCAACATCTTTAGAAGGCAGCGTTCTCAACAGCCTGCAACTCATCCACCGTTGGTCCGATCTTAAATCGGTTTTCGTCGATAGAAAGAACATCCAAGACACTTTCAGAATTGGCCATAACTCAGAATCGCAGAATCGACAAAAGTAGAGTCCAAGACTGTTCCTGGTGACAGGTCAGGTGTGGCGGACAGGGTAACAAGGTATCAGCACGCGTCCTAAAACTCCCGTGGTTCTGGTAGAGGCAAGTCACAGCAATACGCAGATCGAACGAATTTAACACGATTTCCAAGTAATTAAGAAAATAAAATGTAAAATAAACCACTTTCCCCATCAGACTGCAGCGCTTAAGTAATCCTCACTTCCCATTCTACGATATATCCCTACGGCTAAAGATGAAAGAGTCGGCGTATCGAACCAAGGTCAGGAGGTCATAGACCGACATTGTTGCCCTATTCAGATTATGATCAGGCTCCAGTCCTGTGGTAGGGACACTCGCATTTAAAGTCAATCTGCGGTTAGGAATACCATTAGAAATATGTTTCATTTTGCTTAGTTACATGAGAATTTCTTTTTTTTTTTTTTTTTTTTTTTTTTTTTTGGGGGG
The DNA here is from genome assembly GCA_034096865.1 of Theodoxus fluviatilis. Taxonomy (NCBI): domain Eukaryota; kingdom Metazoa; phylum Mollusca; class Gastropoda; order Cycloneritida; family Neritidae; genus Theodoxus; species Theodoxus fluviatilis. The sequence continues at coordinate 9,372 of JAWQFJ010000441.1, forward strand.
GGGGGGGGGGGAGAGACTTTCACCCCAGGTCGCCACTGCGCAGCGCCCAGTACCCGATTTTACTCCTCAGTAGGGGAGGCAATGCGGGCAAAGCACCTTGCCCTGGGTAGGGGAGGCAATGCGGGCAAAGCACCTTGCCCTGGGTAGGAGAGGCAATGCGGGCTAAGCACCTTGCCCTCAGTAGGAGAGGCAATGCGGGCAAAGCACCTTGCCCTGGGTAGGAGAGGCAATGCGGGCAAAGCACCTTGCCCTGGGTAGGGGAGGCAATGCGGGCAAAGCACCTTGCCCTCAGTAGGAGAGGCAATGCGGGCAAAGCACCTTGCCCTGGGTAGGGGAGGCAATGCGGGCAAAGCACCTTGCCCTCAGTAGGAGAGGCAATGCGGGCAAAGCACCTTGCCCTGGGTAGGAGAGGCAATGCGGGCAAAGCACCTTGCCCCGGGTAGGGGAGGCAATGCGGGCAAAGCACCTTGCCCTCAGTAGGAGAGGCAATGCGGGCAAAGCACCTTGCCCTGGGTAGGGAGGCAATGCGGGCAAGCACCTTGCCCTGGGTAAGAGGCAATGCGGGCAAGTACCTTGCCCTGGGTAGAGAGGCAATGCGGGCAAAGCACCTTGCCCTGGGTAGGGGAGGCAATGCGGGCAAAGCACCTTGCCCTGGGTAGGGGAGGCAATGCGGGCAAAGCACCTTGCCCTGGGTAGGGGAGGCAATGCGGGCAAAGCACCTTGCCCTGGGTAGGGGAGGCAATGCGGGCAAAGCACCTTGCCCTGGGTAGGGGAGGCAATGCGGGCAAAGCACCTTGCCCTGGGTAGGGGAGGCAATGCGGGCAAAGCACCTTGCCCTGGGTAGGGAGGCATATGCGGGCAAAGCACCTTGCCCTGGGTAGGAGGCAATGCGGGCAAAGCACCTTGCCCTGGGTAGGGGAGGCAATGCGGGCAAAGCACCTTGCCCTGGGTAGGGGAGGCAATGCGGGCAAAGCACCTTGCCCTGGGTAGGGGAGGCAATGCGGGCAAAGCACCTTGCCCTGGGTAGGGGAGGCAATGCGGGCAAAGCACCTTGCCCAAGGATGCGGCTCTAGGATCGGTGTTGCAGGGAACACAGCACTTGCAAGCCGCAAGGCGAGCGTCTCAGCTACTGGCCCAGAGCCCCAACCTAGCAGGTGCAGCATTCATAACAGCGTGGATTCTATAGATCATTACTAATAGATGCAATCTCTTGTCATTATGTTTATTCAGCATTGCCTCTCACTACGTATGAGGAAAACCGGGTTCATATTCTACCACCTGCATATGGTGACAACCAGGGATTAAAGTCCCTAAATATTCCTGCTTCGTAGGCAGTACACCCGGTGACTGCCGGAACGTCGGACAACGCGAAAGCAAAAGGTATGAAAATAGCTTAGTCGGGTAGAACCCCATTGTATGCTCTTCGACTAAACTTTTGATCCTACTCGATTAAATGTTAAATTTTGCATGAGTTTTACCCTTCTCCTGTTCAGGATGTTGATAAAGATAACCACTGATAAATAGATGACTCACCAATCACTTGTCTCGAAAGCAATCAACAAGCAGCAACTAAGCTGTCTTGTACGGCGTTCGCTCGCTCAAGAACAGGACCCGAGAGTCAAAAGAGCGCCACAAACCGCGTGCTCGCAACGTCCTCCGCACTGGGCGCCTCTGATCGTGATGCGGAGTTCAAGCAGTGAGAACCGAGACTGCTCGACAGACCACGGGAGACAAAACGGGACGTCCGCTCATTGAAGAATTTATCTCTCGTCTGCAGAGGGACTTTTATAGAGACCGGTTTAGACCGGAGCCATGTGGGACTTTGGACGATAAAAAGTTCAAGTGTGGTCAGGTCAGAAAATCACGCTAAGTGCCTGTGGTGCTGCCTTACGATAAACAACTGGTTCCTCGCAACAACTCCGTGTCGAAAGAGATATAGCGAATGCACCATAGTTCGAAGTTCACTACAGACCGGTTATCACACCCGCATCGGATTCAAAGTTTGCCGACACGTGTTTTGTCCCTGACAGTAATTTTACCGGAGTGTGAAGTAAAAGGTTCTGTTGCATACTGGTAAATGAAATCGAACGAGAAAAATTAATGTATAGAAGTGGACATAGAGAGAGAGAGAGAGAGAGAGAGAGAGAGAGAGAGAGAGAGAGAGAGAGAGAGAGAGAGAGAGAGGTGTGTGTGAGAGTGTGTGTGTGTGTGTGGGGGGGGGGAGCATATACTGAACATGACCGACTGACCTATTTACCAAATGTATGACATCAATCACTCCACTGACTGACTGACCACTTGCGATAGACAGACATATTGTTAATCGGACAGATTCAACACACACAGCAAAGTAGAAAGGAATGAAGTGAGGGACATGGTTGGAGACTAAAGTCAAGCCGACAAGGAGGATGCCATGACAACCACTCAGAGAACAAAACCCAGAGCATTCCATCCTTGTTCCAACCAGACTCTGGCAAAGTCAAGCAGCAAACTCACTTTTGGGCGGTGAAAGCTGCCAAGGAAATTACTATCTCTCAGACTGCACGAAGGCCTAATAGTACGGCACTGCGCATCACTCCCTTATTGTTCTGGCCTCTGCTCCCTGGAAACGGGGTCACCGTTTTTTGATCGGCCTTAGTTGACCCAGTCGCATTATGACGCAAGTAGTGGATTCCAGTGTGTCAGCTGTGTCATTTGAACACGTGATTGGCAAAGCAGACTGGAGAAGCCAGTGTCGGGCAGACGATTTCAGGACACGGAGACGGAAGGAGATCATAGTTAGATGTAGAAAGTATTTTAGTAACAAGAACCCCTCACGCCCACCCCCACCAATTCGGTTGGTCGACGTCAGTGACTCGGATTTCGTGAGTCTACCCTCAATAATATTTTCAGAGAAAAGGAAGAGAAGGAAGAGGAAGAAGAGGAAGAAGAGGAAGAAGCGGAAGAAGACAAGGAGGAGGAGGAGGAAGACGAGGAGGAAGACGAGGAGGAAGACGAGGAGGAGGAGGAGGAGGAGGAGGAGGAGGAGGAGGAGGAGGAGGAGGAGGAGGAGGAGGAGGAGGAGGAGGACGACGACGACGACGACGACGAGGAATAAGAAGAGGAGGACGACGACGAGGAATAAGAAGAGGAGGAGGAGGAGGAGGAGGAGGAGGAGGAGGAGGAGGAGGAGGAGGAGGAGGAGGAGGAGGAGGAGGAGGAGGAGGAGGACGAGGAGGAGGAGGACGAGGAGGAGGTCGAGGAGGACGAGGACGAGGACGAGGAGGACGAGGAGGACGAGGACGAGGATGACGAGGACGAGGAGAAGGACAAGGAGAAGGACGAGGAGGAGGAGGAGGAGGAGGAGGAGGAGGAGGAGGAGGAGGAGGAGGAGGAGGAGGAGGAGGAGGAGGAGGAGGAGGAGGACGAGGACGAGGAGGAGGAGGAGCTTCGAGGCGAGGGAGGTCCGGCTTCGCATCATATCTGCCTCGGATAGGTCATTTCAGATGCCCCGAGTTGCCTTTGGAAAGAGATCAGAACCCAGGAACGCCTGTTAGATGCATTTTCCATGGTTGGTCAAGATTAGTACAAAAATGCAAGGACTTCATTAATATGATAAATTGANNNAAGTGGCTCGCCTCGATGGCTAGTCGAGGGCGAGCGAGACGTACCTACCGCTAATGAGCGAGAAATGTACGTAGGCAATGCATAGCCCTCGAGATTCCCTCGAGATTCTACGCCTAACAAGCGCGCCCATGGCTTGGCTCCCAGACCTAGGGGCTGTGCGGAGTGTGCCAGATTTCGAACAATTACTACTGCAAGAACAAGCGTTACTTTCCTTTAATTGTTTGCGTCAATGCTGGCGGGCAGAGTAGTGCAGAAAAGGGAGGAGATGGAAAGAGGATGATGGGAGTGATTACAAAGAATGTCAGGAATAAGATGAGATAGTACATAAGGTGAATGTGTGTGCATTTCTGTGAAAAGAGTTAGGAGAGGGAGGGAGGAGGGGCTGTGGGAAAGTTTTCAGGAATAGAGAGAAAAGAAGATGATCGAGTGGAGGAGTGTGTGTGTGTGTGTGTGTGTGTGTGTGTGTGTGCGTGAGTGCGTGCGTGTGTGTGTGCATGTATATTAATTGTGTAACACCACGAGTATGTAGCTCACCGCGTACGTGATTAACAATATGTAAGTGGATACTCCAAAGATCTCTCACCATCCTTCAGGGCCGGATCAAAGTTTTTTGAGGGGGGGTGCTTAAAATTGTTTTAGGGTCTTCTCATCGAAGTGGCGAAGCCACGAGTGCGTGCCTGCGAAGCAGGCACGCCCCTCTAGGGGGGTCCGGGGGCATGCCCCCCCGGAAAATTTTGAGAAAAATGGTGCAAATCTGTGCAATCTGGCAGTGCGGTCATTTCCAAGAGTTTTTGTTTGGTCACAGATTCTTCCTGTCTCTGCCCGGGTTTGATTTGTCTGTGCGAGTAGCAAAAGGAAGGCATCTTAATTATAGCAGCACCCCCCCCCCCCCCCTCCCTCCCCAGCTACCTTGGCTGCCAAGTAGAGTGTGCTTATACCAAGTGGAGAGTAGTACAGCATCTGGGCCCAGCATCTTTTAGCCCCACCCCCCCCCCTCCCCTCCTTCCCAGAGCTTTTTACTAACTATACTGTCTCTGCTACCAAGCAAAGTGTGCCGATATCCGATGAGTAGGGAAGTAGATCAGCATATTTGAGCAACCACCCCCCCCCCCCCCCCCTCCTTCCCCAACTCCGGCGGCCACGGAGGTTTTTTTTTTTTTTTTTTTTTTTGGGGGGGGGGTGCTCGAGCACCCCCAGCACCCCCCCTAGATCCGGCCCTGTCCTTGTACACGTCACCTTGCCATGGGGGGGGGGGGGGGGGGGGGAGGAGAAAACATCACAAAATCATGTGCAAGACAGGAAATAATAACGGAATATAGAAATGAGAGAGAGAGAGAGAGAGAGAGAGAGAGAGAGAGAGAGAGAGAGAGAGAGACGACTGAGATGAACTGAGATTGAGACTGATCGAGACTTCGACTGACAGAAACAAACACGTACTAACACACACATACAATCAGGCAGGCAGACAGATTGACGGATAGATGGGCCAAGAGCGGACGGATGAGCAAAGCAGAGCAGAACACGATATAATAATGACAGTGGAAGAGAACAACAGCATCATCTCACAGTCTCACCCATGCCGAGCTCCGTTAATTCTGCCATGGCCAGCGGTGGCCGCTGTGACGGGTCGATGACTGTTCACGTGCAGACCGATATATAGGCACCGCAGCTTTCAGCAACCAAATATTGCTCCACAGCACTTTTGCACCTCGAATTTCCGCACTGCCTCCTGTCCAGTCTTCGCTCAGTCTGTTGACGTGCCTGGGTGTTGATCTGGGTGTGAGTGAAGTGTTGTCACCGCAACGTCCAGCGTGCAGTCCAAAGCTCAGGGTGAGCAACCCTCACCACGCCAGCTTCCACGCTGGCGTACGTCACGCCCCGACCACGTAGCACTAAAGCTCCCACTGCATCGACACAAAACCTTACCATCACGTTCCTCTACGGCCCCTCGCCTCATTCTATGGGGTGATACGCTTCCGCCTCATCAGGGAAAACACCGTGCTAAATATAACCAAAGATCCTATAGGGTCTTTGATATAACCATGCGCCATCGTCTCCCCTGCAGTTGTGGATTGTAAGAGGATGATGTAACCTTCCTCTTTCCTTGCAGAGTTTTCCTCGAGGTGGCTATATCACTGCCGTGCTTGGACGACCTTTCTTACAGCAAGAATGGTACAAATGCAAGTAATGACACTGGAGAAGGGTGAAACAGATGCAGGAAAATGATATGCTATGAAATTTACTGGTATCAAAGATATCAAGGAATTAATGATTACGGTCTTTCCTATAGTGAATGCCTATAATGTTGCAGTGCAGAGATGATACTTGAATTCTTCATAATTCAATAAATCGGATATGATGTGATTCAAAACTATCCTTACAGCAGCAATATCCGTGCAGAGCCGGACAATGGTCATCATCAACGCATCTGTTTCAGAAATGAGGAGGCTGGCATGATGATTACACTTCTCTGTTTCTGTCTCCATGTGACTATCAATCTCTGTCTCTCTAGGTCTCTTCCCCGTGTTTTTTTTAAACGTTTCCTGACAAAATGGAAAAAAAGCGAAAGTTTTTCCTTTCAGAAAAAAACAAAGTTGTAGTTTCGGTAACCCGACTAACCCCATTTTTTTCTGCCGACCCTAAACTTTTGTTTCGATCATGGAAAAAGAAAAGAAAAGAAAACAAAAGTTGATGACAAACAACAGACTTTGTGCTGTCCAATCTCCCCTTCCCTATGTGCACTCAGGGATTTCACTACTGAAGTTACAAAAAGCGTTTTTAGTCCAAGTTTGAGTTATGTTCAATCTGGCCTCATGAAAAAAAGAGTTCAGGCTATACTACTGACCCTTTCCCTTTTTGTCGCCATGTTACCTTTAACAACATTTTTTTTTTGGGGGGGGTGGGGGGGGGGATGGGGGTGGGGGTGGGGGGGGGGTGGGGGTAGGAGGCTAATCAAAAGTGAAGGCTCCCGTAAATGTTGATTTCCGACCCATTCCTATGTTTTTTGTACTATCTTAATCGACACCCTTTTTTTATGGCCATTTACAAGTGTGTGCTCCACTAAACTCTGTATTAGGTCCTCTATTATTTTGTCTACTCGTCAATGATCTACCATAATCTCAGATAATGAGGCTACATGTGATATGTTAGCTGCTGCTGTAACACTTTCAACCTCGAGTATCAACGCTGAAAGTACAGCAGGAAAACTGCCAGAGCCTGAATGAAATATGTTTGAGGTGTACTTTTAATTATATCAGCCAAAACTGAAATAATTTTATGGTGATAATTGCAAGACAAAAATTACTAAGTCTATCCTTGATCTCTTCCTTTTTCCTTGAAGCTTTGCCAGTCAAGAGAGTTGTTGATCACAACGTTTTTAGTGTAATAAATGATTATCATTTAGGACGTCAATCACACATAGATTATATGGGTTTTTAAAAGAGGTCAATCTGTTTCTCGTCTCAGAATTGAGACATTTTGTTGAAACTCCTATCTGCACAATCGTACTTCACACTCATATCTTTTCTCACATCAAATCTAGTGGAGAGCTCATGTAGTCTGTTAATTTACATGTCTGTGCCTCTGCATCTCCACAGCCTTGCTGAGCCACCTTCCTGCCCCTAGAGCACAACATGAAAAGAACCTCACAGGTCCTGTTAATCACTAACCTCTCAGTGAGTTCAGATTTGAGTCCAATGGTGTTTTTTTCTCCATCAAAAATTATTTCCACTGTTTCATATAGTTTGCCAATGGCGACTGGCATCTTAAACAACTATCCGGAAACAGCACGTTTGTTCAGAAGGAACGCAACTCTTGTTGTGATTTCCCCCACTGCGCTTTCTCTCCCACACTCCCACAGACAGCAAAGAAATGTAGATAAATTTTAAAACAACAGTCAAAAAGAATGTTTATATATCTCTTGGACAACATCTTTATTTCAGCACAGGCATTTGACAACAGCAAGCATCCAACATTCCCTTGAGATGATAAAATTAACAGACAGAGCCCCACTCCATGCTCTTGATGATGTCATACACACTTGACATGTTAGGGCTGCTCATCAGAACACATAAATTGGTGTAAGAACATTGGATATAATCCGATCATAATGCATTGAACAGTGAAGGAAAATGTTTGCTTTAATCACAAGGAAAATGTTATAAATACTTTGAATCACATTTTATAATTTGAATAAATTTTAAAAATCATCACCAAAAATTAAAATCCTCTTAAAGGAGATAAAGAAACATACCATTACCAACTGAAAATCACAGGATTAATCTCAGATGCATGAGATTCTGGTCACAGCTAAACCCACAACTGCAATAGTAACTTTGCAGAATCAAGAAAGAGCACATAGTGTGAAAGAAATTGTGACGTGAATCCATTTTGCATCCTCTACATGAGCCACTGAAAGGAACACCAAGGTAGACATGGCCTTCCAAGTGCTGCACTTTCTACACTGAGGACGGGTGCTGCTTTGGGATGTATCCAATCTTGCAGCAGCATACACCCTGTTTTAGAAAGCAGCACATCTCCATTTAAGGCAACATGTTGCTATGACGAAATACATTGGATCTACCGGACACCTACATTAAAGACAGCCCTGATGTTAAACAACACTGCTGTTTCTGGAAATCATAATATCATGATGACCCTGTAGTTGAAAAGTAGCTCCATGCAACAGTGAGTGTTTCTATTTTTAAAAATTGTTTCAATATGAGGCAACACAGCAGTTTCTGCAGTTTGCTGCGACTCTGTAGTCAATGGGAATTCAATGCAACAGTGTCTCCTGATATACAACAAGCACACATTGTACTGAATATGATACAGGACACTTTCAGGGATGAAATAGTGCTTGTCTGGCTGCAGAACAACACTCATGCAAAGAGCAAAAAGCAACTCAGTTCAAACAGATGGAGGGATTCATATCCTATTCAACTCGCATAAGAAATGCATACGGAGTGAATAAAATATATTTTGCACAGAAACAGCAGGTATCTAAGACAGTTCTATCTAAAGACTATGCAGGGCATTTGAATAAGTTCATGTTTCCAAGACTCTCTAGATGAAGGACTTTGTCATAAAGGAAGATTTCAAAGAGATTCTGCTGTGTCCCGTTAGCTTTATTTCCAGCAGCCAAGCAGACAATGCATTCTTTCCTTCATTACAGTCAGCAGGCATGTGTCATTCATAGACTATGAATGTGTAGATCAAATAACAGTAGATTCATTCCGTTCGAATAAAACAACATAACAATCACCGAAACTTTGACAGAATTCAACAAAGACCCCATGTAAAACCCATGAGTGTCAACAACAATCATCAGTACTTATAGTCGAATGAGCCAACGCTTTAGCTCACACTGGCAGTCATGAAATTTATATTCAACACACCATAACAATTTACATGTTTGCATAACTGTCAAACAGAGTTATGTTCCTGAGCTTCAGTGGATCTGGAGAAGTACTTCCAGCAGGATTCCATGGTGATGTAAGAACACAAGGAAAGCACTATTTATCTCTAATAATGAGCTGCCTTGGATTAAAGACACAAAGAGAGAAATTAGACATTAGAAATGTGAGAATGCTTCATCTATGTTTATTCCTGCTTTCCCCCATTTCTAACAAACAAACAAACAAACAAACAAACCACCTCTAGGAATCAAACTATGATGTATGCACGTGAACTTTGTGTCAGTATCTTTTCAAAAGCAAAGTTGTTCTATTGCTATGAGCAAATTTGTCATCATTATTCAAAGTCAGCTGTTATATTGTTCCTCAAAAGTACAACAAATAATATGATAGCTGTTGAAACATTTTTGGACATCCCTTCACACAGCATCCCAGAAAACAAAGGCTCATCACAAATACTGTTTGTAGCTGCACAATATGACACACATCTAGGGCAAGTGTGTACTTCGGGCTTCACACACACATTTACATTAACTGCTCCATTAAATCACTTCTCTGTAGAACCAATACAAGTATCTCAACATAAGGCATAGCACACGGCTTCTTATCAATTCACAACTTTCAGTCTCGCAAAAGAAAGGAATTAGAATCACCAGCAACTGAGGGAACGAAAGTGAGATTGTACGATGGCGTACTGAGCAACAGAGAAAACTGTGGAAGAATAAAGAGCAGATCCCGGCTCTGTGCGGCTTGAGGCCATCACACTCAATCAAATCTGCCTCAAAATTCAAGCACTGACTACAAGACGAACTTAAATGCATGGACAAAGTTCTGCTGAAGCAATCTACTGGGACTTACAAACTAAATGAAAAAGCTTGGTGAGCTGCCTCGACATGTACGTACACAACCCATCTTGTCTGCCCCAAGAGTTAATGCTGATTAATACTCAGATTTGATCAAACACTATCAAAGAACTGGCAGCAATTCTTCTACAAAAAGTTCCACAGCAGCTGGCAGCAAAACCAACACTGCCATGCCATGAGAGACTCAGAGGCAACTACAAAGCACCTATAACTGCATACGTTTGAATGCATGCAGGTAAACATGAGTGTCGTGAACATCAAGACCATGGGACACTGTGCCTATAAGAGAATGCACAAGGGCATGCAGGAATGTGCACTGGGTGCAGCACAACTATGCAGAATGTGCATGGCATGCATGAAAAAGTCCAGTTTGACAAAGTGAGCAGACGACAGCTCCAATCTAGTCAGCCTTGGGTATCAGCTCAAACTTCTTCCACTGGAAAAAGTGTGTCTTGATGTTCTCCACCATGTCCTCCAACTCCTGCTGAGCTGCAGCCAGGTCCAGCCTGAAATGCATCATAATACATGGTGTGTCACTGTCTGTCAGCCTGAAATGCATCATAATACATGGTGTGTCACTGTCCGTCAGCCTGAAATGCATCATAATACATGGTGTGTCACTGTCCGTCAGCCTGAAATGCATCATGATACATGGTGTGTCACTGTCCGTCAGCCTGAAATGCATCATAATACATGGTGTGTTACTACTATCTGTCCAGCCTGAAATGCATCATGATACATGGTATGTCACTGTCTGTCAGCCTGAAATACATCATAATACATGGTATGTCACTGTCCGTCAGCCTGAAATACATCATAATACATGGTGCGTCACTGTCCGTCAGCCTGAAATGCATCATAATACATGGTGCGTCACTGTCCGTCAGCCTGAAATGCATCATAATACATGGTGTGTTACTACTATCTGTCCAGCCTGAAATGCATCATGATACATGGTATGTCACTGTCCGTCAGCCTGAAATACATGATAATACATGGTGCGTCACTGTCAGTCCAGCCTTAAATGCACCACAATACATGGTGTGTCACTGTCTGTCCAGTTTAATAAAGTGTCAATTTGCAACATACAACACAGTTGGAGTCAAGTCATTCAGAAATTTCATCAAGAGAGAGGTCAGACATCAAAAACTGTCCGCTCAAGACACCATGGCCTGACAAAACGCCTACCCACAGAAGAAAAAAATAGAATGTTTAAGTTCATGCGCTATATCACAACATCCCTCTGACTTAACATTCATCATAACTTACAAAAATCCCACTCAATACAAACTGTATGTACAATGAAAATCCCATTAAAGACCCTTATTAAGGTCAAGTCAGTGTTCCATGTAGTACTTGACTAAATGTAAGATGAATCATCCCCTGTCATACACAAGTTTGGAGAAGACCCTTATTAAGGTCAAGTCAGTGTTCCATGTAGTACTTGACTAAATGTAAGATGAATCATCCCCTGTCATACACAAGTTTGGAGAAGACCCTTATTAAGGTCAAGTCAGTGTCCCATGTAGTACTTGACTAAATGCAAGATGAATTATCCCCTGTCATACACAAGTTTGGAGAAGACCCTTATTAAGGTCAAGTCAGTGTTCCATGTAGTACTTGACTAAATGCAAGATGAATCATCCCCTGTCATACACAAGTTTGGAGAAGACCCTTATTAAGGTCAAGTCAGTGCTCCATGTAGTACTTGACTAAATGTAAGATTAATCCCCTGTCACACACAAGTTTGGAGAAGACCCTTATTAAGGTCAAGTCAGTGTTCCATGTAGAACTTGACTAAGTTTTCCTTCCATACTGACCAGTAGACAAACCAGTGATATATGACCCTTTGACCTCGAAAAAAGAATTAGCATAATTATTACCCACACGTGCCAGCCTGCATCGGCCAATCCGATTGCCTAAACCCAGCAGACAGGCCGTGGCAAGGGAGGTAACTCCCCAATGCCTCGCGCCTGCCTGTGTATATAAGGCTGCAGGCAGCACGTTCCCTCACTTTTGACAATTTTCGAAACTGTACGTTTCGCTGGTACTTTCTGCTACTGGGATTACCTCGAGGTTACATTGTGTGACTTAGGAGTTAGCTGTTCCTTCGCTGGGAGCTTGAGGGAAGTATGGCGGTGCGTCACGGTTGCGTCTGTTGACGCTTCGTGTAGCAGTGTGTTTGCTTGGTTGTTTGCGTACACGCGCTGTGTGTGGTTGCTTTAGCGTGTAGCGCTCTTTCAGTGCGCGCGAGGACTGGCTGGTTGCTGGTTTGTTTTCGTTGGTTGTTCGCTGTTAGTCGACGTCGGTGGCGTGGCTACCGCACTCGTTAATGGCGACTGCACCTACTCCGTTTCGTGCTAGGAATGGCGTACTCTCTGTGGTGGCGGCGACATGGAGGTTGAGAGGTGTTCTTGTTCTTATGAACGCGTGCTCATCTCACTTTCCTTCTTTGTCTCCCACGCCTTGGTTGGGGGGTTAGCGGCGTGCAGCTGTTGGCGTTCGTTTGAACGCTGGTATAGGCGTTTGGAATGGGCGCTTGGAAGTTGCGGCATGCGCTCGTTTTCTTTTGTGTTGGCGGTCGTTGCTTGTTTACGAGCACCGACTGACTGGTGTTTTCGCTTGTTGCTGTCTCGCATTCGTTTTGTTGCTGCGCTGTGCGCCACTCCCAGGCTTCGGGACTGGCGCCTCGCTGTGACTGTGAGCGTTTAATGGCGTCCGTCATTTAGTTTGCGCATGTTAGCGGCGTGCGTTCTCCGGGCGTTGGCAAGGCGGTGGAGGCAACGTCGGGGGGAGGTTGAAATTCTCACCAGTTATGAGTGAGTGTTTCTGCTTTTCCTTCTCTTGCGTCCATGCGTCGGTCGGGTTGCGAGGCTTCCACTCCTTTTCCTGTGTCGGTAGGTGGCGCTGCGAATTTCAGTCTCGCACGTTTCTGTTATGTTTCTGTGTGGCTGTGTGTTCGTTTTTCTCGGCGTCGGGGCTGTTTACACCGTCTGCCTGTCATGGCGGAACTCCCCACGCGGGGTCGTGTTCGTAGCGTGCAGGATTTGGAGTCGCCTCTACTGGGGCAGCGAGGTCGGGGGCAGAGGGGGTAAGCGGTCTTTACGAACGCGTGCTTCTGCTCTTCCTTCTGCTTCGTCCTCCACGTGTAGGTGTACTTCGCGTGCTTCGTGTCTGTGCCTGTGTTGAAAAACCAGGCATTGAGGCGGAAGTTCTTTCGCATGCGGCTGTGCTGTTTCCACCACGCGTCTATTGCAACGGTCGCCACTTTGACTGGGCCGACAGTTGCTTTCTCTGCTGGTGGGAGTGAGCCCTCGGAGTTTCCGCTCTCGGCCTCCTCCCCTGGCTATGTCTCCCTGGGCCAGTGGAACAGGAGTATCTGTTATCTCCTCTCCCGCTGGGTCGGTTGTTGTGCGGTCAGTTGTCACACACAAGTTTAGAGAAGACTGACTCACCCCTTGCTAGGATCAGGTCGGTGCTCTGCGTAGTACTTGACTAACAGTACAATGAATCCCCTGTCACACACAAGTTTAGAGAAGAATGACTCACCCCTTGCTAGGGTCAGGTCGGTGCTCTGCGTAGTACTTGACTAACTGTACAATGAATCCCCTGTCACACAAAAGTTTAGAGAAGACTGACTCACCCCTTGCTAGGGTCGGGTCGGTGCTCTGCGTAGTACTTGACTAACTGTACAATGAATCCCCTGTCACACACAAGTTTGGAGAAGACTGACTCACCCCTTGCTAGGGTCAGGTCGGTGCTCTGCGTAGAACTTGACTAACTGTACAATGAATACCCTGTCACACACAAGTTTAGAGAAGACTGACTCACCCCTTGCTAGGGTCAGGTCGGTGCTCTGCGTAGAACTTGACTAACAGTACAATGAATCCCCTGTCACAGAAAAGTTTAGAGAAGACTGACTCACCCCTTGCTAGGGTCAGGTCGGTGCTCTGCGTAGTACTTGACTTTGGGCTCCGTGCCGCTGGTGCGCAGTGTGGCGATGCAGCCGTTCTCAAAGAAGAAGGTGATCATCTGGTTTGACTTGCTCACTGGCAGCACCTGCATCAGTAACAAGTATACAGCATGCTGCCAGCTAATCTATGTTCAACACATAGCCAGAACTCCCAATGCCCAACCCCACCCTCCAAACTGCTTGGTGCCAATTTGGAAACTGCTGAGACTTCAAAGATGAAACACAGGTCTCCAAGAGTTGTCCAGGACCTCAAGGGAACTGTACAAGTTGTGTTAGGAAAATTAACATAACCTATCAACTCATTCAGTTCTTGTTTTATCCAGTTAACCAAACATACATGTGACAGCTGCAACATGAAAATCTGAAATTGCATGTAAGACTATAAATGCATTCAGACTGTTAATATATTGCAAATGCTTTCAATCAAGAATTAAAGGGAAACCTCCATTACAAGAGCCTTGTTATAAGAATCCGATTGGTTTTCACACAAAGAAATTTGGTGATGGATTTTTTTTTCTCCTTGTGGCATACAAAAGCTGACATCTATGATACAAAATCCCTTCATTTTTTTGGCGCTCTCTTTTCTTTTTCAAGGTCCTAATTTAAAGGTTCAGCCATTTACTGTTTAATGTCCCATAATGCAACATTCCACCACAACTGCCATTCCCATACTGCCCCTTGCCCCAAAGCAAACATGTGGTACTCTTTCTCATATTTCTCTTTGACTCAAGTGATAACCTTTTGGGGTAGTTGCCATTTGTTCTTGACATGGTTGCTAAATTTAGAAGAATGTAAAAAAAACCTGGAGACACTAGCTGAGAGTTAGGTCAGTATAGGAATGGCACCAAGGAGGCTGAGAAAGGCGATATATGGGGCATTATATGTTAATACTTTCTCCCTCAGAGCATTCCTGCCACATTTGCAGCACACTAGTGACACTAGTGCGGGGTACTGTGGTGTAGAGTAGAATTCATCAGCCATACTCAGGTCCATGTATAAAGACTGCACTATGCATGACATCACTGAGACGATGGTCAGGAGGAGGAGGAGGAGGAGGAGGAGGAGGAGGAGGAGGAGGAGGAGGAGGAGGAGGAGGAGGAGGAGGAGGAGGAGGAGGAGGAGGAGGAGGAGGACGAGACGAGGACGAGGACGAGGACGAGGAGGAGGAGGAGGAGGAAAAGGAGGAGGAGGAGGAAAAAGGGGGGGGGGGAGGAATAGGAGGAAAAGGAGGAGGAGGAAAAGGAGGAGGAGGAGGAGGAGGAGGAGGGAGGAGGAGGAGGAGGAGGAGGAGGAGGAAAAGGAGGAGAAGGAGGAGGAAGAGGAGGAGGAGGAGGAAAAGGAGGAAAAGGAGGAGGAAGAGGAGGAGGAGGAGGAAAATGAGGAGGAGGAGGAAAAGGAGGAGGAGGAGGAAAAGGAGGAGGAGGAGGAGGAGGAGGAGGAGGAGGAGGAGGAGGAGGAGGAGGAGGAGGAGGAGGAGGAGGAGGAGGAGGAGGAGGAGGAGGAGGAGGAGGAGGAGGAGAAAAAGTAGAAGGAGAAGAAGAAGAAGAAGAAGAAGAAGAAGAAGAAGAAGAAGAAGAAGAAGAAGAAGAAGAAGAAGAAGAAGAAGAAGAAGAAGAAGAAGAAGTGTAGAGAACAGCAGTAGAGTAGACATTTTTAATAAGTGTCATACTCACAGGCTTGTTGCCAGGCTGGCTGTTGTCAAAGCCGACAGTCAGGTCCCTGATGTGCTGAATCTTGAAGGGGCCACAAGCCTCGGGGTACTGCGGGTGGATGAGGTCAGGTCAAAGTGGAAAGTGTGAAGTATTCAAATATCAAATAATTCAAACCATGCCCCCCCCCCCCCCCCCCCCAAGGACCATTTCAATCATAACAAATAAAATGAGTCAAACCATATCAAATAAAGAGGGTCATAGGGAGTAATCAAATATAAAATAAACGGAACCAGATCTAACTAAACAGATCACATACAGTCAATGAAAATAAAAATGATAAAAATCATACTGTACAAAAAAGATCATGTGATTTTTTTAATATGACATAATTGATACTATAATTAAAATAACCTCTGGTAAAGGAAACATTACAGAAAGATGGCTTTGGAACCTCTGAAAGATGCAGGATCGTTACCTCTGGTAAAGGAAACATTACAGAAAGATGGCTTTGGAACCTCTGAAAGATGCAGGATCATTACCTCTGGTAAAGGAAACATTACAGAAAGATGGCTTTGGAACCTCTGAAAGATGCAGGATCGTTACCTCTGCAACACTGACTGCTGAGACCCCAGACACTCAGGACAAGCCATCATGTTAAGAGACATAACTGGACCATTTTTTATGATATTTCATTCTGATCTCACTGAAACAATAATTCCATCAAATATTGATACGTCACTGTCTTTGAACACAAGTTGATGCATTGCTGTTAGCTTTACTGCCCTGCCACACCAAAAAAAAGGGTATATATGTGTAACTGTAAGCTGTATACTTATGGATTGTTGGCTGCAAATAAAGAATCTCATTTCTCTTAGTGACACAACATTAGGTATGGGGCCTTGTGGCATCAGAGGCAGGTTTCGCAGAAACAATCCTAACTCGTCACATCTTGCGGTACCAGAGGCGGGTTATGTTTTGAAAGGTATAAAAAAAGCTCAGAGAAGAGTGCTCACAGTGAGGGCTCATTAGGCCTAAAGCCTTTCTCCTACATGAACCAGTCCCCACAGGTGCTCGCTGTAAGTACTCGCCTCTGAACTTTCTCCTACATGAACCTGTCCCCACAGGTGCTCGCTGTAAGTACTCGTCTCTGAACTTTCTCCTACATGAACCAGTCCCCACAGGTGCTCGCTGTAAGTACTCGTCTCTGAACTTTCTCCTACATGAACCAGTCCCTACAGGTGCTCGCTGTAAGTACTCGTCTCTGAACTTTCTCCTACATGAACCTGTCCCCACAGGTGCTCGCTGTAAGTACTCGTCTCTGAACTTTCTCCTACATGAACCTGTCCCCACAGGTGCTCGCTGTAAGTACTCGTCTCTGAACTTTCTCCTACATGAACCTGTCCCCACAGGTGCTCGCTGTAAGTACTCGTCTCTGAACTTTCTCCTATACCTGTCAAAATGCAACATGCCTCTGGTCCAATGAGATGATTGCATATGATGCGTAGGATTGCTTCTGCTATACCTGCCTCAGGTCCAGCAATATCCACCCTCTCCAAAGACTCCTCCGTGATGTGCTCCTACCTTGCCGGTGCCCTGGTAGTTCCTGATCTCATCAAACATGGCCTTGATGGTGGCAGCCTTGTGGCAGATAAAGTAGGAGTTGTTGGTGATGTGGTGACCATACCTACAGGGACAGAAAGAAACAATAATACTAGCTCTGCAGAGCCGAGCAAGAAATCTTTAAACCACAGTGACAGAACGGGGAAAACCTACAAACTGCATAAAGAGTTTCTGTGTCTTCATGCCAGAAGATCAAATTGACAAGTGAACTTTTCCCCACTATGTTTACAAGCTTTGTAATATTTTATTTCCTAAATTCAGACAACAAATTAGGTGGAGTTCCACAAGACACTTTCTGCTGTAAGGCTAACAGTGAACAAGTGAGGGCAAAAATGGTTATACCAAACACAGTCAGAGCTCACAATGGGCACACGTGTATAAACCTACATATGGTAAGTACAGACCTACACAGAATTCATAGAGATATACACAGGCAATCACAGACCTACAGAAGACACATATATTTAGATAATATCCACGCACTAACCTATATGAAATGCACACAGACCTGACTCAAAATGAACACACACCCATTTGAAATTCACAGAAATTCAGTCTAAAATCTCAAACACACACATTCAAGCACACATACACTCAGCCATACACACGAACATATACAAACACACACACACACACACACTCACAATCACACACACAAACAGAGGTACACAAACTTTCCAGGGACCTTCAATGAATGCAAAAACACATGATCTGCATAAATGCACCACAACACACCACATCACCTTACAGCACATCAAACCACGCCACACCACACCACACCTCATCTCAACACACCACAACACAAAGACTACACAGACATGAGCCAGACCAAGATGAGGCCTCGTCGATGAAAGCCTGGCACTCACTCTGCATAGATTTCCTGCAGTTTGCTATGGAGGGTTTTGCCCTGCGTGTCCAGACACGCTGCCAGCTCTGTCAGGATTGCTGCTGCGCTGACGCCGTCCTTGTCCAGCACTTTGGGGAAGCACATAAACCCTGCAACCAACATGACCATGTCCAGCACTTTGGGGAAGCACATAAACCCTGCAACCAACATGACCATGTCCAGCACTTTGGGGAAGCACATAAACCCTGCAACCAACTTGACCATCAGCTACAAACAACACCACAACAACAACCAGCACTTTGGGGAAGCACATAAACCCTGCAACCAACATGACCATCAGCTACGAACAACACCACAACAACAACAAATGTGACAGCTGTTACAACAGAGTCACAGCTACAGGACTCTATTCCCATGACAGTAAATGGTAAAACAGTGATAACACTTTAATAGGTCTAATCCTCCACAAAGGTTGGGAACATTTTTCTGGTTTTTCCCCTTAAGGATTTGACATCCCCTCCCCTCTCCCAACAAAGTAGGGAATATATTGTTCTATACTTTTCACTGCACCTAAGGTGAGAAGAACTTAAAACTTGATTTGATCTCAATAAAGATTTCAAGCATCAGGGCTGTGGAGTGGAACAAGGGGCAGCGAGGAATCAAAAACCAGCAGACGTCGGGTTGGCACTTTCCGGTCAAACTGTGTCAGATGAACTTTGACCAAATGCTTGCATTATTGGTAAGTACTGCAAGTAACTCATGATCTTACAAAGTAAAAAGGTACTTTATTTCATTCACATAGTTAAACCTAGCACCGGTCACCAGGCCCAAATGGAATGTAGCATCATGTTTGATATACAGTGGATAATAGCATCCCTAGATCACACACCCAAAGGTATGGGAAGTGTAGGTGCCTACCAATTGCCTCTTCAAAAGCAAACAGCACTTTCTTGCCCTCCTTCAGCTTCTCATCCGCCTTGTTCCCGATCCACTTGAAGCCCGTCAGTGTCTCCTGTAAAAACACAAAGGACAGCCACTCCAAATCAGAGTCCACGACACCATCCAGTCCACCATCCAGTCCACCATCCAGTCCACCATCCAGTCCACCATCCAGTCCACCATCCAGTCCACCATCCAGTCCACCATCCAGTCCACCATCCAGTCCACCATCCAGTCCACCATCCAGTCCACCATCCAGTCCACCATCCAGTCCAATCCTTTATCAACATGAAACACCCCATAATGCTATGTTCCACTCTGGCAACCATTTGCATGCTGCCCAACTTCCAAAGTCAGAACACAAACCTCTTGGCAAAGCCACTTTAGCACTGCCTTGCCATGCCACTACATTGCTACACCTTGTGTTCATCACTAAGATGCACTTATCACTTGTGCACATGAATAACTGTATCATGCTTGCATAATAACATTGTGCAGCTGCACAAGTGTTGGTGCAAACTTCATAAGGGAGAGAAGGGAGACCTGACAGAGATGATTTGTTCCTTGCCTCAAAGTTGAATCCATGCTTCTTGGCCATTGTTTGCAGAATCTTGGAGGACACAGCAGTGGAGATCATGTAGGCATCGCTCGCTGCAAAATATAAAAACATTCTGGATAATCTTTCACATCTACTTCATTCCTCCTATGACAGCCTGCATTATAAACATCCATCTCTAATTCAAAGAACTGGAAAATGACATCCCTAAAAATGCCTTAATTATGCATAAGAAGCATAGGGTTAAAAAAAAAAAAATTCTGCAGAGATTCTTTTCATTTCAATGACAACAAGCAAAATAATTTCTCAATTTGTAGAAGAAATTTTACCAAGAGAAAGCTACAAATAATACTGGAAAGGAATCAGGCAACTTCTGGCCACACAAGAGCAGCAAAAAACTCTGCACTGGCAGGGACAGGCAGCAGCACTCACCAGGAGCGTCGGGGTTTTTCTGGGTGTAGCAGTACCAGTGCCACCAGCCCAGCAGGGCGCCCATCTCGTTGCCTGTGTAGATCTTCCACTCCCCACTGTAACAGGCAATGTAACTACACTGTACCACGTCATCTTCAACTCCCCATTGTAACTGGAAATGTAACTACACTCCCCACTGTAACAGGCAATGTAGCTACACTGCAAAACATCATCTTCCACTCCCCATTTGTAACAGCATGCAATATTTAGGCCTATGTTTACAAAGTTGTTTCCCTTGTCAGGTTTTGATGTACTTCCTGTCTGGGCTATGACGTAAATAAAGGTAGTCAGCGTTTGAACTTTTCGGTTGATCTGTTTCCCATCCATCCATTTAATCACTAAACAGAAGAACAATACATTTGAAACAGGCAATGTAACTACACTGTAACCCGTCATCTTCAACTCCCCATTGTAACAGGCAATGTAACTACACTCCTCACTGTAACAGGCAATGTAGCTACACTGTAAAACATCATCTTCCACTCCCCATTGTAACAGGCAATGTAACTACACTGTAATACATTACCATCCACTCCCGATTGTAACTCCCCACTGTAACACGTCATCTTCCACTCCCGATTGTAACAGGCAATGTAACTACACTGTAANNNAACAAGAGCAGTAACGACCCAGGCGCATGATCAAGAAACCCGAAAGACTGATAAAACAAATGTGAACAATCATTGCT
>JAWQFJ010000441.1:37500-72500 GCA_034096865.1 Theodoxus fluviatilis
CTCTGGCACAGTTCGCAATGAATGCGTAATAGGCTTGACCCTTCGCATTACAGCCTTGCGCCAAAAATAGTTTGTTCTGATACTATTTTTCTCTCCACTTTTTACAAAAATCATTCAGATGTCAAAACTTGTTTCCATTTCAATACAAACATTTTATTGTATCGAATAAACGCTTGTTTGTTGTCTCAACAAGAGTAAGTTAAGAGTTTTGTGCGAAATAGTCTTAGAACTACTTTAACGACGTATATGAGGGAGCACATCGGCTATCCCACAAGCCTCTCGTGTGACCTCCGTATGAATAAATTGGCCAAAAACCTTCCATCACGTGATGTGAACTGTGCTAGAGATACTTTTGCCGGTAGGCGAAATCTCTAGTTTACTAGAATGGGTCAAAGCTAGAATGGTAATCATCAATGAGGTCAAGGCAAGGGAGATCACCTTTCCAGCCTCTAAAAGGCCTGTCTATCTCATTGATGATGAGGCAGTTAAACTACAAAGGAAGTGAGCTGCAATAATCTTAGTAAGGCATGCTGGCAATATGCAACTGTGCAAGCAAGTTTAACAATATATCCTTGTTAAACATTTGAAAACATATTTTTCTTCTCCCCGGAAAAAGAGAGCTGACAGCTACTCCATTATCCGACTTTGCCTGTTGCCAAAATCTATACAAGACAATGCCAATGCACCTCTATGTCAAACTGTACGACAGACTGAGATGCAGTTCTGACTCATCCAAGCACATAGTGTACATTAAAGGCACCGAATTAAAAAAACCCACCTTTGTCAGCTACACTATTAAATTCTCATACATAGTTGGGCCTAGAAAAGGTAACCTCTCCATGGCAGCAACTTTCATAAGATCATAAAGCTGTGGCAGTCACTAGAAAACAAGAAGCTTGTCTGTTTGCAGTTTTATTGAACTGGCAACAAGATGGACCCAAGGCAACTTACCTGTGCACCATTGCTCCAGTACACCTGGAAAATAAACAAGCAACATCAAAGTTACTAAAGCAATTCATCCCTCAGCACAGTTAGTCTAATGCGTGTAGTGGAATAGATGACAAATGTCAAAGTTCATATTAAACAAAACATTTAATGAGACAAACATACTCAATAATGAAACCAAAAAAAAGAATTAGGCCTTCAGCTCATTGCCTTCCAAGATACAAAAGCAAACACTAACACAGAGAACAGGGAAGACACAGAGAACAGGGAAGACACAGAGAACAGGGAAGACACAGAGAACAGGGAAGACACAGAGAACAGGGAAGACACAGAGAACAGGGAAGACACAGAGAACAGGGAAGACACCAAGAACAGGGAAGTCACAGAGAACAGGAAAGACACCAAGAAAGGGGAAGACACAGAGAACAGGGAAGACACAGAGAACAGGGAAGACACCAAGAACAGGGAAGACACAGAGAACAGGGAAGACACAGAGAACAGGGAAGACACAGAGAACAGGGAAGACACAGAGAACAGGGAAGTCACAGAGAACAGGGAAGACACAGAGAACAGGGAAGTCACAGAGAACAGGGAAGACACAGAGAACAGGGAAGACACAGAGAACAGGGAAGACACCAAGAACAGGGAAGTCACAGAGAACAGGGAAGACACAGAGAACAGGGAAGACACAGAGAACAGGGAAGACACAGAGAACAGGGAAGACACCAAGAACAGGGAAGTCACAGAGAACAGGGAAGACACAGAGAACAGGGAAGACACAGAGAACAGGGAAGACACAGAGAACAGGGAAGACACAGAGAACAGGGAAGACACCAAGAACAGGGAAGACACAGAGAACAGGGAAGACACAGAGAACAGGGAAGACACCAAGAACAGGGAAGACACAGAGAACAGGGAAGACACAGAGAACAGGGAAGACACAGAGAACAGGGAAGACACAGAGAACAGGGAAGACACAGAGAACAGGGAAGACACCAAGAACAGGGAAGTCACAGAGAACAGGGAAGTCACAGAGAACAGGGAAGACACAGAGAACAGGGAAGACACAGAGAACAGGGAAGACACCAAGAACAGGGAAGACACAGAGAACAGGGAAGTCACAGAGAACAGGGAAGACACAGAGAACAGGGAAGACACAGAGAACAGGGAAGACACAGAGAACAGGGAAGACACAGAGAACAGGGAAGACACAGAGAACAGGGAAGACACCAAGAACAGGGAAGACACCAAGAACAGGGAAGTCACAGAGAACAGGGAAGACACAGAGAACAGGGAAGACACTGAGAACAGGGAAGACACAGAGAACAGGGAAGACACAGAGAACAGGGAAGACACAGAGAACAGGGAAGACACACAGAAGAGGGAAGACACAGAGAACAGGGAAGACACACAGAAGAGGGAAGACACAGAGAACAGGGAAGACACACAGAAGAGGGAAGACACAGAGAACAGGGAAGACACACAGAAGAGGGAAGACACAGAGAACAGGGAAGACACAGAGAACAGGGAAGACACCAAGAACAGGGAAGACACAGAGAACAGGGAAGATACCAAGAACAGGGAAGACACAGAGAACAGGGAAGACACAGAGAACAGGAAAGACATGGAGAACAGGAAAGACACTGAGAACAGGGAAGACACCAAGAACAGGAAAGACAAAGAGAACAGGTAAGACACAGAGAACAGGGAAGACACAGAGAACAGGGAAGACACCAAGAACAGGAAAGACACCAAGAACGGGGAAGACACTGAGAACAGGTAAGACACAGAGAACAGGTAAGACACACAGAAGAGGGAAGACATGGAGAACAGGAAAGAAACCAAGAACGGGGAAGACACTGTGAACAGGGAAGACACAGAGAACAGGGAAGACACCAAGAACAGGAAAGACACCAAGAACGGGGAAGACACTGAGAACAGGTAAGACACAGAGAACAGGAAAGACACACAGAAGAGGGAAGACATGGAGAACAGGAAAGAAACCAAGAACGGGGAAGACACTGTGAACAGGGAAGACACAGAGAACAGGGAAGACACAGAGAACAGGGAAGACACAGAGAAGAGGGAAGACACAGAGAACAGGGAAGACACCAAGAACAGGGAAGACACAGAGAAGAGGGAAGACACAGAGAAGAGGGAAGACACAGAGAACAGGGAAGACACAGAGAACAGGGGAGACATGGAGAACAGGAAAGACACCGAGAAGAGGGAAGACATGGAGAACAGGAAAGAAGCCAAGAACGGGGAAGACACAGAGAAGAGGGAAGACACAGAGAAGAGGGAAGACACAGAGAACAGGGAAGACACAGAGAACAGGGAAGACACAGAGAACAGGGAAGACACAGAGAAGAGGGAAGACACAGAGAAGAGGGAAGACACAGAGAACAGGGAAGACACAGAGAACAGGGGAGACATGGAGAAGAGGGAAGACATGGAGAACAGGGAAGACACAGAGAACAGGGAAGACACCAAGAACAGGGAAGACACTGTGAATTGGGAAGACACCCACCTTGTAGCCATTGTCATTCTTGGGGTTGTGGGAGGCGGTGATCATGATGCCACAGGCAGCCCCAAGGTGCTTCACAGAGAAGGGCTGTAAGGCAGAAGAACGACACACGGACCTGGTACAGCTTTACCCTCCGATGGCACTCAAATGTGTCAAATCATCTGATGGCACTCAAATGTGTCAAATCATCTGATGGCACTCAAATGTGTCAAATCATCTGATGGCACTCAAATGTGTCAAATCATCTGATGGCACTCAAATGTGTCAAATCATCTGATGGCACTCAAATGTGTCAAATCATCTGATGGCACTCAAATGTGTCAAATCATCTGATGGCACTTGAGTCTTGTCTCCATTGCTGTCAATTTTGAGTTGTTGACCAATTCTGAAAGTGCCTTGAATGCTCTTTCCCATGATAAAACCTGCTTCAGAATTTGACTAATGATTGGGTCCATAGGCGAGTTGCAAGCTATCTCCCTTTATAATTGGATAAAACGCCATCATTGCAACAGGCAAATTTTTCATTGTATCACTAAGAATAACTTTAGTTTATGGCTAATCTTGGGGAGGGGAGGGGAGGAGGAAGGGGGGAGGGAGGGAGGGAAAATGAAATAATACTAGTAACATATTTAAATTTGGTTACATTTAATTCAAATGTTTTAGAGAAAAGGAAATGTACTAGGAGCAACAATGACGATGTAGTGGTGGTGTGGCATATTCATTTAGCTGTCACTGTGTACATCTTGTTACTAGGATTAAAAGTAGTGCAAAAAAAAAAATTGGAATGAAAGAAATCTACCTTGGGTTCTTTATGAAATAAAATTCAGGTTTTAGGGCATCTTTTTCACTACACACATGAAGTTGTAATAGGCTAGGCAACAGCCTCCTGTTTTCTAAGAAAAGAAATCCATTATAAATGAACATTACTACTGCTCTGGTTATGTTGGTATGTCTCCCCTTTATCAAGTATGTACATGTCTTTCCTTTCACATCGAACCAAAAAAAATTTCCATTTCCAAATTCCATATGTACCAGTCTTTCTGGTACAGTTGACAGCACTGCAGGTGAGAGAGACTTACCACGAAGGGCGTGGGACACATCTTGGAGAAAAGATGAGCGGGGACCTTGGCATTGACAAGAACTGTGGCGGTCAGCTGTGCCCACCTGTCATGGCCAGCACACAACACATCAGTGTCAGATCAAAAGCAAGGGCAGAGGAATCAGGCACTGCATAATTTGACATTTTTCTTACGTGTACATTTTGGACATCCTCTATCCATTTTCATAGCGTCTACTCTGCTTGCATTTGATCGATGGAAGAAACATCAATCTAGTGGATTTGAATGGCATATATGCAAGCACACAAGTATGCACACAGGAGCAGGCACACTTACACATATATACAAGAATACACCAACACACACACACACACACACACACACAAGAAATACACACACATGCACCCCCCCCCCCCCCTTATACACACACACACACACACAAACACACACACTCACACACACACACACCCCTTAAACATGCACACACTCACACACACTCACAAACACACACACACACACACACACACACACACACACACACACACTTTAAACATGCACACACTCACACACACACACACACACACACACACACCTACCTTACACACACCTTACACACACACACACCGCACAGACACACACACACACACACACCTTACACACACACACACACACACACCTTACACACACATACACACACACATACACACACACCTTACACATGCACACAGACAACTCAATGCCTGACAACATTTCCAACCTGCTGCTGTTGTGTCTGCCATCAAAGCCGATGACCACTCCCTTCTGCTGGGCCTCAGGGTGGGCAGAGAGCAAGTGCTTGACCAGCCCCTGCACCAGACACAGACACATGTTGTCACTGTGAAAACACATTCTCAGCTGACTACAACACATCTCTGTGATGGTAAGGCCACCAAAAAAAAGTTGTGGTTATGGTAAACCGACTAACTATTTTTTCTGACTACACTTCACTTTTTATTCAATCATGCAGAAATAAAAAGAACAAAAATTAGGTTTAAAAAAGTAAAAGAAATGAAATGAAAATAAATTGGTGGCAAACAATGAACTGTGTGCTGTCCCATCTTCCTTGTCCTATGAGCACTCAGGGAATCCACAACTTAAGTTTCAAAAAAGGTTTTCAGTGAAAGAAAGTTTGGTTTATGTTTAATCTCGCCTCTTCTAAAAAGATTAAAAAAACAGAAGAAAAAAAGTTTCGCCCAACCTATTGACCCTTTTTTAAATAAAACACATTACCTTAACCATATCTTTTTTGGGGGTAGCTTAAATACCATCAAGCTTTTAATGAGCAGTGTCAAGAGTAACACATGGCCAGGCCCACTTGATGTCCTCTCATCAGCCTCTGCCCCTGGCTGCTGGGCTTTCAGCGCCTGCTCCAGTAGCCCAGCCTGGGGCCACCCTAAGCAGCCGGGAGCATCAGGACAGGATCCGATCACTCATATATGAATGCACACAAGTATGCACACACATAAGGCTTGTTCAGGAGGTGCAGCGCTGCAAAGCGCTGCACAGCGCTGCATGTGATTCACTCCTGAACAGCAATTTTGGGCTGTGATTCACTCAGCGCTGAGCAGCGCTCTGCATCACCGATCCGAGGTGATTCAGACGATTTTCAAAATGGCATCTTCGATCCCGCACTGGCTGTTGATGCGTAAAATACCCCTCAGAAACATCATTATGGGACTGGAATGGGCTTTATTTACCCCAAGCGCTCTGTATGCGCGAGTAATGGCAAGTAAGGATGACACAGTAGTGGATTTTATTCATGCAGAATACATTTAAACGTGCACAAACGATGTCTGTGGCAAAGAAAACACTTTCTTAGCGTCTATCAACACAACATGGGGCGCAGAAGATTTACCTCCCCTTTAACAAGTGAAGCACTGCACAAAATCTGTAGGTGTTCAGGAGAAGCATAGAGCGCTCAATTGCCAACATGAAGCGCTCATGCAGCGCTTTGTACTCCTGAACAAGCCTCGGAGCATGCACACATACACAAATATATATACAAGTATACACAAACACACTCACACACACACACACACACACACACACACACACACACACACACACACACACACACACACACACACACACACACACACACACACACACACACACACACACACACATTCAATTCAGGCAAAAGGAAAGAAGACATGTTTCCTGAGTCCAACGAAAACAAACCACCATACTTGTGTGGTCTGGATGGTGGTCAAGTCGTTCATCATGGAGTTTCCTGCACCCATTGAGGCTCGCAGACCTGGGGGGACAAACACAGAATAAAGACCAGGAACTTTTCCAGCACTGCAAAGTCTTCATCTTAAATTGAGCAAGGCAAAAAAGAACTCTGCAGCAACCCCTGTACTCAACTCGCATTTAGGATCAATACATCTGAACGCCTAGACAAACTTTAATTGTAAAGGGCCAAGAGGTCTTAACCCTTGGAGTGCCATGATAACACACACACCTACACACACCTACACACACACACACACACACACACACCAAAAAAAAAAAACTCCCAGGACACTGGCTCTGATGGCAGACCAGCTCTGATAGGTGCTGTGTTCTCATTGGTTGACAGAAATAGACTCCAACAAATAGAGAGTAGCTTAGTGAAGGCTGAACGTACAAAGCTGGAGCCCAGTGGCCAAAAATTTTGACTGTGGCACTCCACCATCAACAACTGACCAAATTTTCAGACTGTAGCACAACGAGGGTTAACCACTTGCCTGTCACCATTTCAAGCTCAGCCTTTCAGTTTGGCTCCAGTCCAGTGATTAAGAGATCTCACTTGCAGTGGATTATGGCTGGCGGTAGCAGTATTCTATGCTGGTGGGATTCTACAGTTGCAATGAGCATACTCTCTCAAGGTGCCAGAAATGGTGCATTCCATAGATCTGTCTCTCACTGTGTATGTTGTCGGGTGCTGCACTGGGAAAGGATTCTAAAGTCAAGTGGCAATGTAATTAGGGAGTCAAATGTAATGCAGTGTGAGCCATAAATGTAGATGATGAGTAGCTGGAGTGTAACATATGTCCAGAGCTGCTTAGTTGATGTCCCCCTCATTGGCTGCTGGGTTTCAGGGCCTGCCCTAGTGGTTGAGGCAGGGGCAGCCCCGAGCAGCCTAAGAGGCTACAGGAGGACATCAGGACACTCGAGTCATTTGGATCCTCTGTGGATTCCAATGACCCTGGAAGACAGCACAACCCACGTGCCACAACACACTGGTCCCCACATGACCTATCCACTCACAAGAACATGACTACACATTTCTACCACTGAAATATAAAACCAATTTCCTTATTTCTTGTCTACTATTCTACACAGTCATTTAGCTTTGTTTCCCCTGTCAACTCAATAGGCTTCAAACTGTTTACTATCATCCAAAAATGGTGTCTCACCATACTTATTTACACTGTGAGCCCTTATTCACACTGACTCTCTACAGTCATTCACACTGTGTGCTCATATTCACACTCTCTACAGTCATTTACACTGTGTGCCCACATTCACACTGACTCTCTGCAGTCATTCACACGGTGTGTCCATATTCACCATGACGCTCTACTGTCATTCACACTGTGTGTCCATATTCCCACTCTCTACTGTTATTCACATTGTGTGCCCACATTCACACTGACTTTCTGCAGTCATTCACAGTGTCCATTTTCACACTGACTCTCTACTGTCATTCAAACTGTATACCCATATTCACACTCTCTACAGTCATTCACAATGTTTGCCCATATTCACACCAACCATCTACTGTCATTCACACTGTGCGCCTATATTCATACTGACTCTCTACAGTCATTCTTTATGTTCGCCCATATTCACACCGACTCTCTACAGTCATTCTTTTTACAGTCATTCACACTGCCCATATCATAGTGATTCACAGTTACCTGCCGTTCCAAACTCCAGTCTGTACAGCATGCGTCTCTCCAGCTCAGCCACATCTTTCTCCTTCACCAGCTGCAGGATCTCAGCGGTAGTTTTCTCATTCTGAAAAAATACAAATAAAATAAATCAAATTATCATCTTTTCATCCTTATATGATGCGATGTTAAACAAAGAAGTGTAATGGAGTTTATTCAAGGTAATGTTTTGCTTATTTTATGATATCTTTGTCTATTTCATTTGCATGCACATATCTACAAATATACAGACAAACCAAACTAGGAGGGTGGGGGTTGGGGTGAGGGTGGGGGTGGGAGTATGTGGGGTTAAGCCTTTAACTTTTAGAGCTATCATAAACTTTATTTTTTTAAATTTAAGTAGAAAATAATACAGTCCATATAAATGCAAAAGTACATATTTTTTTTAAAGGAAAATTATGAGAAAATCCAACAAGTACAATGTCAAGGTCATCAAGGGCAGATAACTCATCATTAAGGGACATAACTTTGATTTTCTGATAATTAATGGGAGACATGGGTAAAATAAACTTTTTTTTTACTGCAATGAATTTTCAAACTTCCATGCATGGCAATTCAGAGATATACATGAAAATAAGAGAAAACTACTTTTGCTCAATGGAAAAAGTAGGTCATCTGTTAATTATTCAAATAACGCGTAATTTTCTCTTTTTTTAAGTAGAGCTCAAAAACTATAAACAGCAAAATTTAAATGTTTGTTTCTTTAGATTTGTAATTTCAATATCTAACACTTTTTACATCATTTTGGGATAATTTCACATACTTTTTGAAAAGGATATTTACTTATTTTATTAACTCAACAGAATCTCCATTTTTAGAACTTATTTAATGTATAGAGCTCTGCTGACCTAGGGGCTAATATCACAAACCCATGTAAAAATTTGTTGCCACATGCATAAAGAACATACCCTAAAAATTACAGATCTGTACAATGCTCTGAATATTTTCTGCTTAATTTCAAGTTCACAAAAACTGAAAAAGTAGTTTCCGAGAAAACTTGAAAACAGAAACCTTGGGAAAACTTGCTTTTCCCATCTTCTATGTATATCCAATAGTGCCGGCAAAACTTCTCAAAGGGGAAGGTTTTTCCTTCTCATTTTTACATGTTTTCTAGCATGTTTAAAATAGAGAGACTATTGGAATTACATTGCAGATGGTTAAAACAACTCAAAAATGTTTATAAGTCAAAAATCATCAGCAATTGACGTTTTGACTGCTTTTATAGTGGTGTCTCCCCTTAATCTAAATAAGTTATTACTTTATTCCAAGTTAGTTAAAATGAAGCAGATACATTTCTGTGCTTATAACATACACTCCCTGAAAGTTTATTGTAATAATGTATGTCTAAAGTGAAAACTACAATTTTCCAAAAACGAGGTCTTTCTTTTTTTTCCCAGCTCAGAAAATTCTGAGTAGGTCCATGCTGGCAGAGGTACTGGGAAATTGTCCTTTAGAAATGTCGGTGTTGAATGTGCTTTCGGCTACAACTGCGGCGTGTGAACTCGCTGCCTAGTACCTCTTGCTCAAAACTCTACACGACTCATCACAACTGTACACAACCACACCCATTTTCTCTCAATGTACTCAGTTGATCAGTTACATCTTCTTGTTTACTGTCCACGCCATTTTCAATGTCAGGATTGTTGATCACATGCACCCCTGCTTCCATCTTTGCTCTCATAGTTGTTAATGTAGCAGTTTCTTGGTAAATCCAACAAAATATATTTTTAATCCATGATAAGTACATTTGGTTGACATTTGGACGTTCATGCACAGCAAATTGCAATAAATTACTTCAAAATTGATCAAATACTTCACCTAAACATAAAGGCTGCAGTTATCAGCAGAAGCATGTCCTGGCTGTGTGACCCCAAATCATGTGATCTTGGATTATTATACTATTAATAGATCCGCTCTAGGCACATGAATGGAAACATGGGGGGGGAAAGGGTTGGTAGGTTGGACTGAACATTTTTAACTTAAAATTTTTATAAGAAGCTAGAATTTACATAAATAAAAATTTATCTTTCATTAAAAACACTTTTCAACAAAAATGTTAATCATGGAATCCCTGAGTGCTCATAGAGCATGGAAGACGGGACACCATACAGTTCTTTGTTGACTTTTCATTTCCTTTTTTCTTTCTTTCTTGCAATTAAAAAAAAGTTGTTTAGGACTGGCAGAAAAACATAGAGTTAGTTAGGTTACCTTAACAACAACTCCCCCCCCCCCCCCCCCCCCCCCCCCTAATAAGTAATATACAAAAGACACTACAACGTATACACATTCTAATCACAAATGTATATTCAATTCGCATGCACATGAACATGCAAACATATGTGGGCGCACACACACACACACACACACACACGCACACGCACACGCACATGCACACACACACACACACACACACACACACTTTTCCATACATGGGTATTCAAAATAAAAGGAGTGAAATGTTTACAACTAGCAGCAAGTGGCTGTAAGACAATATATCAACAAACTTCCGAGTCATTTATGCATTTGGCAGGCTAGCAAACATTCTCTTGCATCTTGGGAATCACAACCAACTGTGGTGTATTTTAGACATTTCAAACTAACAATTAATTAAATGAGTTTTTCCATAAATCTTATTTCATAAGGGCAATGGATAGTCCAAGTTGTAAGAAACAAATAAAATTTATTAAAACTTTCAAGAGATATAATTTCTTACATCAAAATTTACCATGAAACATAATAATACTGGTTTGTTCCCGATTGAACAGGTTTTCTAATCTGAGTAAGAGTGGTGATAATTAACTAACAACATAAACAATACATTGATCCTTCCAAAGACTTTCCAGAAACAATAGAAATACAATATTAGTTAATGCTTATCCACTTAAAGAATCCTGAAAACAAACAGGTCATCACTTATGTTTGGGAAAAAAAGGTATGGGCACTGGTCATGGTTGATGATGAAAAGCATGCAATGTTTCTGCTGTTGCAGCCTTCATCACCTGATGAAGGCTCTATGAGCCGAAACGTTGTGAGCTTCTCATCATCGACCACGACCTCGGGTGTGTTGCATAGATGCAAGGAAAACCAAAATCCTGCAAGAAATAGGTCAGTGTCAACATGGTGAAAGCAGCTGAAAAGGAAATGTAAATGCTGCTTGAGGCTGGCTGTACGGGTGCTACAGGAGCAGGCCTTGAAAACGCAAAGACTGCAGCATTCCAGCTTATGAAGGAGGTATGCGATTCTTGACACATGTTGACATGTGCCTATGCCTTGCAGGATCTCGCATCTATGCAACTCGGCCGAGTACAAGAGGTAGGCCTACCTATGCCTTAATTATTCTCATAGTTTGATAGTTGGCTCGCAGCCACCATGTTTCTTGTAAACATCATTTATGTTATGTGGTTCATTCTTGAGGCCAGGCGCAAGGGTCAATGGAGGTCACTAAGTTGACTAACCTCTGTTTAACGTCACGTCTCGCCGTATTTCCAGCTAAGACTAAAATGATGGGTGATCTGCCCTTCGTAATTTCGTTTGTGCTTTGAAGCAGGAAGTTATTTAATTTACTGGTGCGGCAAATACGCATCTAAGTATATAGCTAATTTAGGATAGAACCTGATGAATTCTCAAAACAGTATGCATACCACGACATTGCGATTGCAACTAACTAAGCATTCTCTCCTGTCAGAATTCGATCAACGTAGTGACAGTCTAATTATCCTTTTCCGTCCGGCTTAGCAGCTACACAGGCGTGAAAAGTCTGACCAAATATGCGCATGTCCTTCAACTGCTTGTGGCAGCATAACCGACTATTGTAAATGCGCTTCAGATTATTCTATGATTCATCAATGATCATCAAGGCGTAAACGGATTGTGACTTGTCCCATCCCGCCGCCCCCAATATTCCTATGATTGTGCATACGTGGTGCCGCTTCACTTTTCTTTGCTGCGCGATCAAGTGGACGCTTATACCCTTAGATCAAAAAACATTGATCGCATTATCACTCATTTATAGACAAAGCCTGAAGGGACCAGAGTTAGGCTGTCGCAGCGAAACCGGCGACAGCACTGTCACTCAGCAGTCACTAATTGTCGCGTGCATGTAAACAAATGAGACAGTGGCAGGTGCGCGAAGTCGTGTTTTCCTGACGCTGTTGCTGTTGCACAAAAACCTACCTGATCATAACGCAACCACTCTTGCACTTTCTGATCCACAGCAGTGTTTCCAGTACTTTCAACAGCCATCGTAGAGAATAACCTCAGCACAGCTTTGATATTGGGCACGCTGACGAAACTGGGAGCTCACGCAGACAGTCGATTCCTCATGTCGTTTTCAGGTCATATTTTTATAGGAAAAGTATTAAATGTATCCTGTAGAACTTAAACCCCTGATAATAAATAATAAATATCTATATTTTGGCTTTTCTATCGGAATATATTTGATATTGCGACATACACCAAGTGCGACTCAGCTCTGATAGCGACTGACGAGTCAACACCTCAGACTTGCAATCGCGGTGAATCATTGAATGTAACTCGAGATCGACACGACGCCTTTCCTCTGCCGGTCGTCTTTCTCCTGAGGTGTGGAACCATGACTATGGCAGTGGGTGATGTACGGGTTGCGGAAGACGCCGATTTCGTCAAGTTCAAACAGATATGTGAAGACACTCAGGGGTGGAAATTGGAATACCAGAAGCACGACACCCACGTCTGGACGAAGGCTAATTCTCTGTCGAGCTTCAAAGTGGTCAAGGTAGGCACATGGGAACTGATTTTGGAAAAGAAAGAGATATGTCATTGTGCCATTTAGTTCTTCACCGCTTGATCGTCGAATCCCTGACCTGGATTTAAATATAGATTAATTTCTTTTAAGTGATCTGCGGTATAAATATAATGACATCATGATCAAGACGATGGAAGGTGTGACATTTGAATTTTGATCTGATCAAGCATCCATTTGAGTGATCGCTTTGATATTTATTTGTACCATTCGAATGCTTGACTCTATTTCAAATCGATCTTAAGGGGACAGAACCGGCTTGAACCCATTCATTTGACAAGGCTAACATACAAGTAACATATAAATAATTTTTTCCTCACGTAAGGTTGTGACGTTTTCAGGTGCGGTGTGTATTCAAAGATGTGAGTGCTGTCGTGCTGTATGACGTCATCCACGACCCGATCTACAGAAAGACATGGGACCATTCCATGGCCGATGGCTACGAGATTTGTGCTATCAACCCCAACAACGACATAGGCTACTATGCAAGTGAGTACAATGGTAGTTTTTGTAACGTCAGATGTGGTGTCATGTATCCTCTGTCAGCACAGTTGCTGAACAGAAAAAATGATATAGAAATCATGCCACTTGTTGTTTGTTGTATTCCTTATGATCCTCTGAAGATGAATGACAGAGAAAGAGATCTGTACACATTGAGTTGGTGTTAGAATTATTGTTGTTGCTTATTAGCATTGCCACCAATGTCCACAGAGATTCAGCTAAATCATGGATAAATGTTTGAAGCAGTGCAGACTTATAACACAATTGCCATGTGCAGTTTATTTGTTTTTTTATATTCTTGAAGATGCAGTTTGAGTAAATATTTTATTTTTATGAATGTAAATCTTCCCCTGTAGTTCTTTGATCAGCCATTGGGTAGAGCCCAGAACTGACACAGACTGCAGATCTAGGCTTTCCTCCAGCTAGCTTTCTTCACTTGTGGCAGAAGCTGCTGGGCTTGCCCTGCCCTAGTTGGACTTCTGATCCACTCCAGCACCGCTCTCAGCCAGACTGGGCAGCCTGTTACTGCAGTTGTGTTATAGACGGACAAATGCCATCCACACTGACTATCATCCAACAAAACCATTCTCTGTTAGAACATGTCTCTTAACAATCCCCCAGACTTTAAGCTTCTCTTTCCTGCTTGCACTCATTGGGGTGAAGATAGGAAGATAGTTTTATCAGCTCTCATTCTTCATGTCCTCATATTCATATGTGGTGACAGAACCTCAAATGTACATTTGCACTTGAAGGAATAGTGTTCTTAAGGCATCTTTAGGTAATAATAAAGGTATTTCTGTTTGTCTGCCTGTTTCCTTGTTTGCTGCTAGGAGTTGAAAAAGTGTTGTGTGCTGCCGTCAGATGTCCACAATAATTTACAATTAGTGGAAGTCATCTGTCCAAGTAATCTTTACTGTGTGTGTTCCTGTCTGCAAATCCTTGCTGTTTTATCAAATTGTCAGAACAATGCTGCTATATAGTATATTCAGTGCAAATGGCATATCAGCGACGATATAGCACTTTGTGTAGCATATGAATATATTACCTCATGGCAGTGTTTGTAAGTGAAATTGTACTGTATCACTGCTTTAGAAGCAGTTATCATGTTTCAAATTACAGACTTTGTATCAGTGAGCATTCTGTGTGCTTTAATTCTGATTTCATCCACACCATGTGACATCATCTGCACCATATGATTTGCTTCTTTGCATTTCAAATACAGCAACTGCTGTGTCTCTCGCATATGCACATGTATGCACGCATGCACACACACACACACACACACACACACACACACACACACACACACACACACACACACACACACACACACACAGAGAAACACATAATTGTGCATGCACACACAACACATACACACACAGCACAGAAACAAACACACACAGAAACACACAAACACACACACACAGAGAAAAAAACACCCACACAAACAAACACACACACACACACATAAACACACACACGCATGCATGCATGCACGCACACACACACACACACATACACACACACACACACACAACACACGCACACACACACACACATGCACACACAAACACACACACACACACACACAAACACACACACAAACACACACACAAACACATATACAAACACACACACAAACACATACACACACACACACATAAATGAACACACACACACATGTGCATGCATGTGCATACCTGCACACTTGTGCTTGCACACACAGCATACCACACCCCCTCCCTCCTTCCGCACTCCCTCCCTCCCTCCTCCCCCAGTCCCACTCCCTACTCACCGCCACCAACTACCCCTCTCATCAGGTGGAGAAGCTGCTATGATGAGACTACAATGATATGTGGTATTGTGTGCTTTCCAGTCAAATGTCCAGTGCCTTTGAAGAACAGGGACTTCATCACTCAGAGGTCGTGGCTGGAAACAGGGACGGAGTACTACATCTTCAATCACTCTGTCAACCATGCGGTCAGTCTCCGAGAAGCTGTTTCATCCATCTTATGTCCCAGTTGTTGCATGGCCTCAGTGTTATTTCCATCTCTCTCCCTCTCTCGTTGTTGTCTGTCCCTCTGACTCGTCTACCTTGAATGGTGGCCTTCCTTGTGTGTATGAATTTATGTGGTTCATTTGGTGTCCTGTCAGAGAGAGAGAGACAGACAGACAGACAGACAGACAGACAGACAGACAGACAGACAGACAGACAGACAGACACAGACACAGACAGACTGACTGACTGACTGACAGACAGACAGACACACAGATAAAATGATTTTGGTTTTTTTATTGCAAGGCTAACTGCCCATCACTCAATTTTTACAAACATTACACAACATTGATAACTGTTAGAGGAGGTGGTGGGGGTGGGGGCACAATTATTATTAGCAACTAGTGTTTTTTTTAGGGGGGCCAAATTTTTAATCAGCAACTGTTATTAATTGGGGGGGGGGATATGCAAGAGGGGCAAGAGATGTGTGTATGAAGTGTCTCCTCCACAATTCCCCTGTGGGCTGGGGGTAAGAATAGACCCACTGCATCTTCCTATGCGATTCATAAGAGGCAAATACATAGGAACATTGGGACTTGATTTTTGTTTGCTCTAAACTGTTGAGGTTTTCATGCTAAATGGCCTTACATAGCCTACAAAAGCTGATAGGCCGTAAAACTCTATCCATCTCCTCCACAAACAGACTGGATAAACATAGAGCAGGCCTCAGTTAAAACCCAATGACTTGTTGAAAAGCTTAACTTTTTATCAGTTCTAACTTTCTTATTTCTGTTCATGCCATGTTGACGTCTTTGGTTTAAAAAAATATATTCACAGCAAGTTTCTTTTGTTCATTAAATCACTTATTTGTTCATTCATTCATTCTCTCATTCAGTTTCTTATTTATTCACCTTGCTGTTCAGCTGTTCATTATTTCTCTAACTTGGCTTACTACCCCTTACCAAAGCTCTAGTGACAGAGGGCAGGATGCAGTGCACTTTGTGAAGTGGGTGTTGTAGTCAGGCTCAAGCCAGTTTCTGCTGTCAAACAGCAGTGGTGCTGACTAGTTCCTCTCATGGTGTGTAGTTTGTTTGTTTGGTTGTTAGCTTGTTTTTTGGTGGGTTTTTTGTTGTTGCTTGTTTGTGCTAAAACCATGTCAGCATCAATATTTGGGATAAAAGGATGAAATCACCAAGTAATTCTGTTGATATTATTGTCTGGTATATGGCAGTGCCTAGTAGTAGAAGAGGGAATATTGATAAAATACGGCAAGACTAAATTGGTGTAGAATAAGTTATGTTCTCACTGGAAGGCCAACAGTTTACCTTGGGGAATGTCTGGAATAACCTTCATGAGGAATCACACCTGAAGTGTATGGGGTGAGCATATAACAAATCAACACATCAATACAACGTTCTACAGGTGTAACACATGGCAGGCTCTGCTGGATATCTCAGTGCCTGCTACAGTAGCTCTGCCAGGTTCAGCCCCAAGTAGCTACCAGGGGGCACTAGCACAGTGTCAGATTATTCAGATCCAATCATGTGTTAATTAAAACTGCCCAGGAAGATTGAGCTCAACCCAAACACAAGAGCAATCTGGATTGCCAAACCTCATATCCAACCCCCCCAAAAAAACATCACTACAACATCTCCCAATCAAACATAAAAATCAACACAGTAAAGTAAAGTAGTGAGGGAGCTGCAAAGGGTGGCTGAATCCTTGTCCCTGTGGATTTGGCGGACAAGAACCTGACTGACCAACCGTCCGATGCCCCCCGGTGGCCAGATTGGCTGCTTGGGGCCGCCCCTGGCTGAGCTACTGGAGTAGGCCCAGAAAGCTCCACAGCCAGGGGTTCCAGCTGACTCGGGGGGCATTGAGCGGCTCCAGCCATATGTAGTTCTCACCTAGCTCACAGTCAACATTATTTCTAGCAAGGAGATCTTTTGAAAAAAATAACATAAACATACAAAAAAGAGAAAGAAAACAAAAAACAAGATGACTTTCTGTGTTATTACTTTAAGAATATTTCGATGCCTTCCGGCAACTTCTTCAGCAAAGAAAAAAAACATAAACATACTTGTAAACATAAACAGCTTAGCTTATGCAAAATACTAAAGTGGATCTTCTTGATGTATTGATAAATGTTATCTGGCCGATTACCTGCACGTAATCATAAATAAATAAACTAGACTCCTTTGTATACATTGTGTTTCAAAATGGGTAGAACTGTGCCATCAGTGGTGTTAAGAACTGCATGACATGCACATTTATGAAAGTACAAGTTAGAATTTATCAAGAAGTGGCAACATGCTTAACTCTCAATATTCTGTTACATAAATCATTAGTCTGCCTCCCAGTCTTGTAAGAATTTGGCAAATTGAAAAAAGTACACTGAAGATGGACTTTGTGAAATTAATTTTTAATCAATTATTATTCTAGAAAAAGTCATGAAATCCTGGATGCCTATGGGTGGTACAGGACTGCATGGGGGTGGGCAGCAGTGGGCAGTATAGGACAGTAGGAGTTAATCATGTGACTATATCAAGGCATTTAGTGTGACAAGACTTGACTCCAACACAAGCAACGCCTGTTGGTCTCACTCTGTAAATTTATAGAACATAAGCATGGAAGAGCTGACAGGGAGAGCTGATGTTTGGATGAGGCAGATGTAAAATAAAATCATGGAGGTTG
The DNA here is from genome assembly GCA_034096865.1 of Theodoxus fluviatilis. NCBI lineage: Eukaryota > Metazoa > Mollusca > Gastropoda > Cycloneritida > Neritidae > Theodoxus > Theodoxus fluviatilis. The sequence continues at coordinate 55,979 of JAWQFJ010000441.1, forward strand.
GTTTTGCCATCTGGACAAACATTCTGTCAGGGAGAAGTGAAGAGCTATTTCTCCAGAAAGAGAAACAAAGGTATGTCCCACAACATGGTGCTCTGTGATGGCAACCTGCCAGGAGCCAGCCAGAGTCGGCATTGGTGGCTGTTTAAATCTGTAGTGATTGGGCTCATTAAAACATCTGTTGCAAAGGCTTGTTTAGCACCATCCTGTTAACTATCAGGTATCATAAATATATCATGACTTGTTCACGTTGTTGGAAAAGAACATATTTTCTGTCATGATAAGTTAAAGTTTGATGTTCAGATTAATACTAAAACTGTAAAAAAAAATCATGTTGGATTTATGCTTATGTAGATACAGACTACTTGTTTGTTCAACTGCTTTATGTTGAGAGAAGAATATACATCCTTGTTTTTTTCCTTGTCAGTAATCAGGTCAGATACTCGATATTACCTTGTTGTTGCTTTGTGAGTGGCTTCCTGAATTTCCTCTGTGATGATACAGTGATGGCAAAGACACAACTGTATGCTGTGCAGTTATGGAAAGTGTTTGAAATGCACACAGACTGCTGTCTTGCAGCAGCGAAGACGTATTCTAGCTCTGTGTTGATACGGGTCAAGCCTAAAGTGCACACAGATTGTTGTGCTTAACAGCAAATATGTAGTCTTGCTCTACCCTGAAAGATATGATGTTCAAGTGTACTTCGAGAGAAAAAGCTGTGCTGGCATAGTTGTCATTCTAGTCCACTAGAGATTTCGCCTGCCGGCGAAAGAGTCTAGCACATATCACGTGATGGAACGATTCCGTCTGGAATATGCATGAGGAGGTCACACAGGAAGTTTGTGGGATAGCCGATCTGCTCCCTTACATATGCCGTTAATGTAGGTCTAAGACTATTTCGCACAAAACTCATAACTTCCGCTTGTTGAGGCAATAAACAAGTGTTTATTCGATAAAATAACATGTTTGTGTTGAAATGGAAACAAGTTTTGACATCTGAATGATTTCTGTAAAAAGTGGGGGGAAATATTATCAGAATGTACTATTTTTGGCGAAATGCTGTAATGCAAAGGATCTAGTCTATTACGCATTCATTGCAAACTATGCCAGAGTCACTACTGTCTTGGATTCACAGAATGAGTTGATGTGTGACTACGCAAGCATTGCTTGAGATTAAGACACTCTTATTGTATGCTAGCATGAATAGTGTTGAAGTAAAAACCAGAGTGAAAACAACAGTCACAATATCGGCAATGATAATGATCATAACAGCAGTGCATCCCTTGTTGTTGAATGAATTGAAAGGTCTGTCCATTTCAAAGTTGCAGCCTGGTTGCATTCTTTCCAAGGAGCTGAAATGGTGTTGGAGTGATAAGAGTAGCCTAATGACCAGGGGGTAAGGAGTGCAGTTTGAGCACCCATTAGGGAGGGAGGGAGGTAGGGAGGGAGGGAGGGAGGGAGGAAGAGAGAAAGAGAGAGAGGTCAGGCAGGGATGTCAGGTTTGCTGACAGTGCAACATCTGCAGGAAAACTATTGGCAATGTTCAGCCCTGCATAGCTCTGACATAGTCATAGTGATTGAGTGCTGCTGTGTGTAGGTCTGGGATGCTGGTCAGCCAAGCTTTGCATTGATTGATCTTGCCTACAGCTGTCGGGTGTTGAAATCTCTCTGTGCTGGGTTTTTGTTGTTGTTGGAGGAATTGAAATGTTGCTGCTTTCCCATCAATCCCACTCCAGTCCACATTTATGTGGGTGAAAGTTGACAAATGCCAGGAAGGTATTTCTGATTTTGCAAAAAATTTCAAAAGGGAATAATTCTTACAGGCAGAGAGTCATTTAGTCAATAATGCTATGCAGGCAGGCTGATAGACAGACTAGCAGGCAGGCCGATAGCAGGTTGACTGGCAGGCAGACTGGCTGGAGGCATTCAGGCAGATAGCATGCTGGCAGGCAGGCAGGCAGATAGCAGGCATGCAGGCAGGCAGGCAGATAGCAGGCGGGTAGGGGGGCAGTTAGACAGGGTGACATACAGGCAGACAGGTACACTGGTAGTCAGGCACATACACATGAATGCAGGCAGGCCGATTACGTGAGTATTCACAATTTCTTCCGTTGCTTTGGTCTCTGTATTTGTATGTCTTTATTGCAGAAGTACCAAAGATCTAGAAACACAGGAAACCTCTAGATGGGAGGGAGCACATGTCAGCATGTGTGTCAAGTCTAAAGTTATGTCTGTCTGCCCTGCATACAAGAGAAATCACCATCTATGTAAAAAAGAAAGAAAGAAAGAAAAAGATATTTGAAAAAGAACCCCCAAAAGTCTCAGTTACCGGACCACATTGTAAATAGTTTGCCACCGTTTTGAACTTTGTGCTTTCTGTTCTTCATAACAGAGAAATCATTCTCTGTGTGTATGTGTGTGTGTGTGTGTGTGTGTGTGTGTGTGTGTGTGTGTGTGTTTGTGTGGGGGTTTTTCTGTGTGTGTGTGTGTGTGTGTGTGTGTGTGTTTGTGTGGGTTTTTTCTCTGTGTGTGTGAGTGTGTGTTTCTGTGTGTTTCTGTGTGTGTTTGTTTCTGTGCTGTGTGTGTATGTGTTGTGTGTGCATGCACAGTTATGTGTTGTGTGTGTGTGTGTGTGTGTGTGTGTGTGCTTGTTAGTGTGAGCATGCTCATGTCAAATAGCTACAAAGTGCAGGAGAGACATACCCTGCGTTCCGTTGCGCTCTGCTTCATCTCTGCTACGATGTAGCAGCCTCAAGAGATTTGATTGGTTGTTTTATTTTTATAACTTTGGAAACAAATTATCAACAAAAGTATAGGGTTTTGGATGCCCTCTTTGAATACACGAATCCCCTAGATTATTTAACACTCAAATGTATCCCTCTTGATCGAAGAAACGACTTAATAAAAGCATTATGGTCTAAAATCATTCATACACAATCTTTGGTGATGTTTCACCCAGTGGCAGAGGTCAACTTCCTGTCAAGGTCGCGCAGCAGCTAGAGCATCTCAGAAGGTGCTCTAACTGCTTTACACTAGAGTGTGCCACTTGCTATATCATGGAAGTGGCAAACGTGTCGATTGCTTTCAAATTTCGAAGAAATGAATGTTTTCGTGCTCTCATCACCGTGGCAGAGTGGATTGTATGTCTTGGTTTGATATCTGTAGTAAACGCCGGCATTTATATCCATGCGTGTAACAAAGTAGCAGACGACACACATTTGGGGATTTCCTTGACCTTCCTTTATGCCTGGTGATGGTTATCTCCCTTTTGTTATTAATGGATTTTCGACCCTAATGCTGTTATGAAGTTGTCTACTCGATCAAGAGGGATATAATTGAATGTGAAATTATTTTGGGGATTCATGTATCCAAAGAAGGCCTCTAAAACCCTATACTTTTAATGGTAACATGCTTTTTAAGTAATTAAAGAAACCGACCAATCAAAACTCCTGAGCCTGCTACATCGTAGCAGAGTTGAAGTAGAGTGCAACGGACCGCAGGGATTCTGCATTATGTCTGCAGAGTAATTGACATCATTTATCTCTGCCCAGCTGTTTCCTGTCTCCCCATGTCTGCTCTGGTGAGAGTTTAGTGTGGCATGGGATATCTCTCATCACCAGGGGTTCACTGCATCCATTTGTCATCATGCATGCAGGTGTACTTCATTAGTATGCACATTCGCATTTTTATGACTTTGCCTTTAGTTGCATCTTTGAATCATGGGTAGAGCCTTGTTGTAACTCTTGCACAAATGCAGATTCAAGCTGTAAACTTTTCTTGTCCTTCCCCCATAGATCTTCCTGTTCATGCAAGTTTTTCCAAGTGTGCAACTCTAGTGCAATATACAGCAAAAACTGCCTGATTTATTTTGTTTGTTTGTTTTTTGGTCTGAATATGAAAGCACACATGTGTACACAAGTCACACTATTATGTGGTCCTATGTTTATGTATGGCTGAGGTAAGTAAACTTTTTTTTCTGTGTTTGGTTGAGTTTGTGTGACTTTTGACAAACAAAATGATGAAAAGAGCTGGTTGGATTTTGCAGTTGTGTCCTCTGAAGAAGAACACCATTCGAGGCATCTCCTACCTGACAGGCTACTACATTCGAAAGCTCACAGACACCTCCTGTCAGCTGACCTATGTGTCCCAGTCAGATCCCAAAGGTGAGTGTCTGCCACATGTCAATGACGACAACAACAACAACAACAACAACAACAACAACAACAACTTTATTGGGGAGTCTTTTGTTTCTTACAAAGGATGAACAAACATATTTTGTTGTGCTAATGCATCAAGTGTATGAATTCACAAATACTCTGCTTCTTCATTTACACTAATATATTGCCACATCTCTAATGAGATGCAACCCCTTTGCTGCCAGCAGGTGAGTTACCAAAACATTTTCATTTGATTTTAAGTGAAGGAATTGACATTTCTAAGTTCCTGCAGAGCAGGACAAAACAGCACAAGATGTTGCACATCTTACTTCTCCTTGATACAGATAGATGTTCAGATTTGTATCTATACTTGTGATTATGTAGGTCTAACACACTACACCAGAATATTACATAGGTGTATCATGTTGATTGTTATGATGAGAGTTGCTGATGTTGCATGGATGTTTATTTGATGCTTGATACAGTTGCTGGGATGATAGAAGTGCTGAGCTAGGCTGTTCTAGTTAAAATATAATGCCATTATGTTACTTAGACATTGGGAATTACAATGTGAAACTTTACAATCACATCTACAGTAGGCATCTCTACACTTTAGCTGACTGCACTCAAATGCTGCTCTGCCTCCCAAAGATACAATGAATATCTTGCTTTCATTTGCACATCATACAGCCACCTGCAAAAACTTTTCCAGTAAGCTTTTCTTTAGTCTGAGGAGAGAAAAGTTTTCATCTACCACTTATACACGTCATGGAGCAGAGAGGTTCCTTATACCTGTATCATGCATTTTTAGGATGCAATAGGTGAAATGAAACACATAATCCTTGTTATATCCCTTGGTTATTTGTTGAAATGAAGACAATAGTTAACATGAAGAAGGGTAAAAAGGGTATGAAATGGAATATAAACGCAGACAATTTTGAATGAGCAGTCTTCATTAGGAGGTTTGTAAGAAACACATGTACTTACAAAGTGGATGGGTAAGAGTATTGTGTGTTTAATTACAATTAGTTGCTTTTTTAGCAAACAAGTCATTTTGAAAACTGTGGATTATTGTTGTAGACATAGACTGCACTGGTTCATTCATAACTCATAGATCTGTGATGGGGAGGTGTATTGTGCGCTTTTAAACTTTCAGTTTGTTCAAGGTGTCAGAAAGCAATAAAAATTTCCTTTACCCTTGCTTGGCAATTCCTACCAAGCGTTAGAAGACTGCCTCTTGTGGTGACTGCTTCCACAACCCTTTCAAACTTCCTTCCAGGCAACCTGCCTTCCTGGGTCATCAACAAGCTGACTCGCATCCTGGCACCCAAGGTGAGACCCATGTCCCTGTTACCCCCTTTTCCCCCCCAAAGAAATACAATTTTATTATTCAGACACATGAAATATACAGATACTAAACAAACCAACATATTATTTGGAGGGGTGGGGTGGGGGGCAAAAGAAAGAAATAAAACATGCATGCATGCATGCACACACACACACACACACACACACACACACACACACACACACACACACACACACACACACACACACACACACACACACACACCCACACACACACACACACACGGAGCAAGCAAAGAAGAAAAGAGCAACAGAAGTAATAGAAAATAAAGCAAATTCTTGTCTTTTGTCTTTTGTGCAAATGTACAACTGACAATGTATCATGTTTGTTTTGCCCCTTCAAAAAATACTTGTCTGTGTTCTTATTGGTTTTTGCAGTAAATCTTTCTATTTGTCTTAATTTTTCCCACTTAGTTTTAGAGGTCACAACAATCTGGGGAGAGTTTCTTCCATTTCCGTGTACTTGATGTGACCCAGTCCTCATGTCCCTCTGGTGTCACAGTCCCCATGCCCCTCTGGGTGTCACAGTCCCCATGCCCCTCTGAGTGTCACAGTCCCCATGCCCCTCTGAGTGTCAGGGCTCTTACTTGATGTGACTCAGTCCCCATGCCCCTATGGGTGTCACAGTCCCCATGCCCCTCTGGGTGTCACAGTCCCCATGCCCCTCTGGGTGTCACAGTCCCCATGCCCCTATGGGTGTCACAGTCCCCATGCCCCTCTGGGTGTCAGGGCTCTTACTTGATGTGACTCAGTCCCCATGCCCCTCTGAGTGTCACAGTCCTCATGCCCTTCTGAGTGTCAAGGCTCTTACTTGATGTGACTCAGTCCCCATGCCCCTCTGAGTGTCAGGGCTCTTACTTGATATGTCCCAGTCCCCATGCCCCTCTGGGTGTCACAGTCCCCATGCCCCTCTGGGTGTCATAGTCCCCATGCCCCTCTGGGTGTCACAGTCCCCATGCCCCTCTGAGTGTCAGGGCTCTTACTTGATGTGACTCAGTCCCCATGCCCCTCTGGGTGTCACAGTCCCCATGCCCCTCTGGGTGTCATAGTCCCCATGCCCCTCTGGGTGTCACAGTCCCCATGCCCCTCTGAGTGTCAGGGCTCTTACTTGATGTGACTCAGTCCCCATGCCCCTCTGGGTGTCACAGTCCCCATGCCCCTCTGGGTGTCACAGTCCCCATGCCCCTCTGAGTGTCAGGGCTCTTACTTGATGTGACTCAGTCCCCATGCCCCTCTGGGTGTCACAGTCCCCATGCCCCTCTGGGTGTCACAGTTCCCATGCCCCTCTAGGTGTCACAGTCCCCATGCCCTTCTGAGTGTCAAGGTTCTTACTTGATATGTCACAGTCCCCATGCCCCTCTGGGTGTCATAGTCCCCATGCCCCTCTGAGTGTCAGGGCTCTTACTTGATGTGACTCAGTCCCCATGCCCTTCTGGGTGTCAAGGCTCTTACTTGATATGTCACAGTCCCCATGCCCCTCTGGGTGTCAAGGCTCTTACTTGATATGTCACAGTCCCCATGCCCCTCTGGGTGTCACAGTCCCCATGCCCCTCTGGGTGTCACAGTCCCCATGCCCCTCTGAGTGTCAGAGCTCTTACTTGATGTGACTCAGTCCCCATGCCCTTCTGGGTGTCACAGTCCCCATGCCCCTCTGAGTGTCAAGGCTCTTACTTGATGTGTCACAGTCCCCATGCCCCTCTGAGTGTCACAGTCCCCATGCCCTTCTGAGTGTCAAGGTTCTTACTTGATATGTCACAGTCCCCATGCCCCTCTGGGTGTCATAGTCCCCATGCCCCTCTGGGTGTCACAGTCCCCATGCCCTTCTGAGTGTCAAGGTTCTTACTTGATATGTCACAGTCCCCATGCCCCTCTGGGTGTCACAGTCCCCATGCCCCTCTGAGTGTCAGGGCTCTTACTTGATGTGACTCAGTCCCCATGCCCTTCTGGGTGTCAAGGCTCTTACTTGATATGTCACAGTCCCCATGCCCCTCTGGGTGTCAAGGCTCTTACTTGATATGTCACAGTCCCCATGCCCCTCTGGGTGTCACAGTCCCCATGCCCCTCTGGGTGTCACAGTCCCCATGCCCCTCTGAGTGTCAGAGCTCTTACTTGATGTGACTCAGTCCCCATGCCCTTCTGGGTGTCACAGTCCCCATGCCCCTCTGAGTGTCAGAGCTCTTACTTGATGTGTCACAGTCCCCATGCCCCTCTGAGTGTCACAGTCCCCATGCCCCTCTGAGTGTCAAGGCTCTTACTTGATATGTCACAGTCCCCATGCCCCTCTGAGTGTCAAGGCTCTTACTTGATATGTCACAGTCCCCATGCCCCTCTGGGTGTCAGGGCTCTTACTTGATATGTCACAGTCCCCATGCCCCTCTGAGTGTCAGGGCTCTTACTTGATATGTCACAGTCCCCATGCCCCTCTGAGTGTCAAGGCTCTTACTTGATATGTCACAGTCCCCATGCCCCTCTGAGTGTCAGAGCTCTTACTTGATGTGACTCAGTCCCCATGCCCTTCTGGGTGTCACAGTCCCCATGCCCCTCTGAGTGTCAAGGCTCTTACTTGATGTGACCCAGTCCCCATGCCCCTCTGAGTGTCAAGGCTCTTACTTGATATGTCCCAGTCCCCATGCCCCTCTGGGTGTCACAGTCCCCATGCCCCTCTGAGTGTCAAGGCTCTTACTTGATGTGACCCAGTCCCCATGCCCCTCTGAGTGTCAAGGCTCTTACTTGATGTGTCACAGTCCCCATGCCCCTCTGAGTGTCAGGGCTCTTACTTGATGTGTCACAGTCCCCATGCCCCTCTGAGTGTCAAGGCTCTTACTTGATGTGACCCAGTCCCCATGCCCCTCTGAGTGTCACAGTCCCCATGCCCTTCTGAGTGTCATAGTCCCCATGCCCCTCTGGGTGTCATAGTCCCCATGCCCCTATGGGTGTCACAGTCCCCATGCCCCTCTGAGTGTCAAGGCTCTTACTTGATGTGTCACAGTCCCCATGCCCCTCTGAGTGTCAAGGCTCTTACTTGATGTGACTCAGTCCCCATGCCCCTCTGAGTGTCACAGTCCCCATGCCCCTCTGAGTGTCACAGTCCCCATGCCCCTCTGAGTGTCACAGTCCCCATGCCCCTCTGGGTGTCACAGTTCCCATGCCCCTCTGGGTGTCACAGTCCCCATGCCCCTCTGAGTGTCAAGGCTCTTACTTGATGTGACTCAGTCCCCATGCCCCTCTGGGTGTCACAGTTCCCATGCCCCTCTGGGTGTCACAGTCCCCATGCCCCTCTGGGTGTCACAGTCCCCATGCCCCTCTGAGTGTCAGGGCTCTTACTTGATGTGACTCAGTCCCCATGCCCCTCTGAGTGTCAGGGCTCTTACTTGATATGTCACAGTCCCCATGCCCCTCTGAGTGTCAAGGCTCTTACTTGATGTGACTCAGTCCCCATGCCCCTCTGAGTGTCAGGGCTCTTACTTGATATGTCACAGTCCCCATGCCCCTCTGGGTGTCAGGGCTCTTACTTGATATGTCACAGTCCCCATGCCCCTCTGGGTGTCAGGGCTCTTACTTGATGTGACCCAGTCCTCATGCTCCTCTGGGTGTCACAGTCCCCATGCCCCTCTGGGTGTCACAGTCCCCATGCCCTTCTGGGTGTCACAGTTCCCATGCCCCTCTGGGTGTCACAGTCCCCATGCCCCTCATGGTGTCAGGGCTCTTGGCCAGTGGGAAGAGTGTTAGTTTGCTGTCACTTGTGGCTACTGGTAGCAGTGTTTAAGGGGTCACATGACATAGAAAAATGGGGCATTAGGGAAAAAACTCATTGCTCGTGAGAACTCACATCTGAAACAATAGAGATTAGTCTGAATATTCCTTGTAGTGTGTTTGTATTGTTATCGAAATGTCATTAACATAGCCTTTATATGTGCTGAGCAATGATTTTTTTTTAATACCCTGTTTTTCTATGCCATGTGCCCCTTGAAACTGCAGATCCAAGGATTGCATTCATGGGAAAGGTACTTAACTGGTACTTCCTTCCCCCCCCCCCCCCCCCCCCCCCCTAAGGGGTAAAACTGGGTAGCTGTGAGGGCAGTGAGGTTCAACTATAGTGTGATCAATCCTTGTTGGCTAATGTGTTTCTCTCCTTAGACATAAAGGCTAAATTTCTCTTCAAGGCGTTGAAGCAAAGCTTTCAGATAGATCAAATGGTTGCAGGGTAAACTTCTGAGAAAGTCATTAATTAAGCAGACGTGGCTCAGGGATGGTCATTTTTCTGGTGCATATTTTTCCTCCCTGGATGTGCTTGCTGTTAGGAAAATATACAACAGTGGAAAAAGACATCAGTGGATGTCTGTGTTGCTGCCTGTGTTTTTACCAGCTGTCACTGATGTGTTTTTGTGTTTTCAATTACAGACAGTTAATCAAGGCCCGTGAAAAGTTATTGCATTAATGACTGGTTGCAGTTTCATTGACACTTATGTTGGCATGGATGATGTTCCTGACATTAATGATTAATCTTTGTTTTCATGCATGCTTTATTTTTTTCTATGTGCGTTTTAAGCATTTGTTAGCTGTAAATGACAAATAAGTGAGCTATCTCAAAGACTTCATGGGTATTTACCCTGATGTAGCCATTCACAGAAGCAGTTGCACCTTGGTTTTATCATTAACTGCAGGCCATAGAAATATTTCCAGTCAGTCATTGCTGACGGCGACCATCATGATGACAGGATTAGAAGAAAACCTGCCTTATTTGAAGACCAGTAAAACGTACTTAGGCAGGTGATACCGATCCTGCCATTGAGAATGATAGTGTTGACACAGGTGTACTGATGTTGATGACACTGATGTTGACACTGCTGTTGACACGTTATCGATGCCTCAGCTGTACAAGAGCAACAAAAAGTACAGTCTGGTGGTGCTGATGTTGACACAGATGTTGGTGACACTGCTGTTGATGACTCTAGTGTTGATGGAATGGGTACTGATGCCACAGGCATGAATCAGCTGTAATCGGCAAAAAGGACTCAGACTGGTATTGTCAAAATTGACCTTGATGTTGACCTCGATGCTAATGACATTGATCTTGATGGCACTGACTCTACCGCCACTTTTGTGGATAACATCACTGTTATTGCCACTGCAGGTGTTGAGTCGGCTCTACAAGGCCAGCAAGAAGTACCCCGACTGGAAGAGCAAGAATCAGCCCCAGCTGAAGCCATGGCTGAACCCAGAGCAGATCATGATGACACTGCCGCGTCTGGACCCTGCTCACATCCGACCCCTGGGGGAAGGTATATCCACGCAGTCGCTGGAGGAGGGCGAGCTCATCGAGGCCGACTTCCATGATGAGGATTTGTGATGGCTGTGGCATCTGCCCACTCACCCCTGCTGGGTCTACATTGAATGCTGTTTTGGCAACTGGGACTTGAGGGGGAAGCATTGAGTATTAGGGATCAGACTTGAGTTTATTTATTTCCCTCATTGGGGATGGGACCAGTCTGGGATTCGGGGTTTTGACTTTGCTTCTCAGTATTTCTCCTGTCATCGTTGTGCTGCTTTAGGATCATTGTGATGTGTAGGCAGTCTCTGTGGAACAAAGGCTGTATAGCATGTGACACTGTGATTGCACCTCTCTAGCCAAATGATAAAAACCATGCTAGTTGTCGGCTACAGTTTCTGCTCATGTGGTCATGGACATTTGTGCATATACATATGTATTCATATGTATTCATATTTATTCATATGTATTCATATTTTACTTTTTTTATTCATATGTAATTAACGAGTGGTTCATTTCACTCTACCCTGCATAAATAAAGACTGAGATGTGCAATACAACGCTTCAGTGGGAAAAAAGATCTACACAGTTCCACACTTTCCTGCCAAACTGCTGAGGCAGACCGTTTCTGTAGGCCTGGGTAGTCTGGTTTAGTCCCATCCCACAGGGTCCATAGAGAAAAATCATTGCATTTAATGAAATGTTGCTGTTCCATGAGTGGTGAGGGCTTTGGTTGATATTTTGTCGTTGTTTACTAGTGAAAGGCCAAGGGACCGGATACTTTTTATCCATTTCATTGTCATTGAGATTCTAAGGTTTACAAACTACTGCATGAGATTGCAGAAATGATCATTGAGAAATAAGAAATGGTGAGATATTGCATTTCAGCAAATGCATTACAGATTTGTATTGTTTTTCTTCTCATGTATCCAAGCTGCACACTTTAGAGATTATTTTACCAAATCTGCATAAGAAACCTTTTTTAAAGGATTAAAATAATGATTACCCAGTATTTGACGAAGTGCTGACATAAGGTGCATGAATCAAGATAATCTATTGTACAGAGATGAAATGACATTTTTTGATATTACATGCCAAGATATTTCTTGCTGTGTCCTGCTCAAAGATGTGGTCTGGGGTTGATCTCCAAAGGTGAGGAAACAATGCAAATTACAGTTGGTGCATTTCTCAGATGGCTCACAGGAGCCATCATGCACTATAGCCACTTAGCAACTTCACCCATGTCCACCCTGGAAATATTCATGACCAGTCTCCTGCTCTTCTCCCGGAGATGTGTTGTGGCCGTTTTTCTGTCATGAAAGATTGGCCTCCCCCAGAATGAAGATCCTGTACAGTGTTGCTTGATTACTTCATTTTCCCCTAGTGAAGACATGCCAGGAGAGGCATAGGTACAGAGAGGCGTGAGACTGTAGATATCTTGGCTTTTGAAGGTACGAGCATAGCTTGAAGCAGAGAATGTTTGTCTTGCTGTACAGCTCCTATCTAGCATGTAGCAGTATACATTGTTGACTAATCCCTGATTGATGTCCTCTACAGTCTACCACAACTTTGGGCAGTGGTAATAGCAGCGTAGAGAGCAGTTCAAGAGAGAGAGAGGAAAGAAGGGCTTGTTGAAAGGTCATAGCTGGATGTTTTGGTCTTGGTGAGTCAGCACTTGTGGAAAGACTTCCTGTTTGATAGCCAAGACCTGGAAGAAGAGTGATGTTATTGTCATGGTCTTTGCTTGGAAGCTTTTTCCTCCTCTTGGATGAGCTGGCTGGAAGCTTGGTCGTGGAAATGGTATATGCAGCAAATGTTTGCATCACTCACCATTGCTTGCAGACTGTGTGACCGCTTCTTCACAGAGGCTTTTTTTTTTGGGGGGGGGGGGGGGGGGGGGCTGTCATGAAACTTGAATATGTAATATACATGTACATAAATGTACTTGCTCAGAATAACCCAGTCAGATTTGTTGTCAGCCCCCCCCACCCCCCCCCCCCCCCACCCCCCCCCCCCCCCCCCCCCCCCCCCCCCCCCTCTCTCTCTGTCTCTCAATTAATTTCATTGGGTGCAGGATTTGAAATGAAATTTTTCCCATTGATGAAAAAAACGCTAAAATCCAGGGCCTCATCATCCCCTGTCCATTAAATGAGTTTCAGAAAAATGTACAACATGAACGGCAGGGGCCCCATGACCACTGAAAAGAAAATCCATCCACTGGCCAACGCTGCGGTTTTGGGCCTTGCAGGGGGGGGACCACCAAATAGGGACCAGGGTTTAATGTTGCCACACTTCCCCCAGTCTTGCCATTCCTTTCCACCAGGGGGGTGTATTGACATGAAGCTTTTCACAACTACTGGAGGGTGTGTTCTCATGAGCGTCAACCTGCCATTGCCAGTTGTGGCATTTGTGAGGGTGGGGGGGTTTTCTCAAAACCTTTTTTCTTTTCCTATAATAACTGTGTGGGGGTGTGAACCTTTTACTGGGTTTCTCTTGCATTTTTTTAGAGCTTAATGGTTCTGCCTGCCTCCATTTTCTCTGTTTAATGTAGGAGTGCCAATTTTTTTTTCTTTATGCAATTTCTTTCGATAGCTCTTTACACCACCTTTTTTGTCCTTTTTTCTTTTTTCCATTGGGTATGTAGGTTTTAGGACTTGGGCCAATTTTTGCTTTCCATGACTTGAGGCGTTTTGTTTATGGTATTTTGGACCACTTGATTACTCGTATGAACTAATGGTGTGTGATAAAAATTTTTTATGTTAATGTGGGTGCCTCCGTTTAACCAAAATGGCGGCAGGTGGTTTTTTGCAGGTGATTTCCCCACACCATTCTGTGCAGTAGTGCCTAGTGATATGATGTACATCGCTCATGGTGTGCTGTGCTTCATCTTCTGCTTGTGTTTTTTTACTTCTTTGTTTATCAACAGTGGCTTTATCAATGTTGCTTTGCCTGGGTTATATTTGGGCAGTTGTTTCATGTGATACATAATCCTTTGAATATATAATCATGTATGGGTCTTCTTTATTGCATCTTGCATGTTCTTGTCTCCATTTATTTACTTTGCTGTTCTTGTTGGACTTAAGAATAACAACTTATTTGTGGTAGTGGTAGGTGTGCTTAAAAACTAAGAAGCTTTTCATTGTGATGCTGCTCTGAATCAACACAAGAACCTGGGTTATATGGATCAAACTTTTGGTTGTGGATGGAACAATTCCAATGGGTTTTATAGCTGTGATGTGTAGCTGGATGGATGTGTCATGTAGGGGACCCGTGGTGTAGTGGAGCAGTGGTGCGATGTAGCGGTAGTGTAGTGTAGTGTAGTGACAGGGTAGTGTAGTGTAGTGTAGGAGAGGTGTGTTGTGTGACTGAAGTGCCTGAGTGCCCATCTCAGTCAAGGTGCTGTAGCTCCCTCACATTGAGAGGCAGGAACAAACTTTTCCGGGGGTGGATGCTGTTTTCTAGTGTGCCAACTGCTTCTCTGGTGCAGCATGATAGACACATCCTGGATTATCTTGTTGTGGTCGACTTACAACATCAAACTGCACTACAGAAATGGTATTATGTGTTCATAACCCTTGCAGTGCTAGTAAAGAGAGAAGAAAGTAGGGGAAGAGAGAGAATGCATGTGTGTGTGTGTGTGTGTGTGTGTAGATGGGTAGAAAGGAGTCCTTTTCACATTATATTTGTAGAGTGGCATGGTTCTTTTTGGCCCACACGCTGTACATGGCCAGCTTGGATACACACGGTCCAAAGTCCCCTTGATCTGTGATTAGTCCCTAGTCCTTTTGGGCAGGCAGTGACAGGAGCAAGTTCAGTCAACAGTTTTTGCTTTCTCCATTCTTGCAGTATGATGATGTAAACCCAATCTTATTGTATAGAAAATGTCAGTCAGCCAGCACATTTTAATGCTTAACAAAACATGACTAATTCATTGATCATGGTCACGCCTTCACCAAAAATAAAGAACATTTGAGATTCAAACTCCTTTGCCTGTCAGATTTGTTTATTTTGATGTCTTTGTCAGTTTCTGTTGGGATGCCTCTAGAAAAGTTTTGAGTGTGACCGAAAAGGTAAGGTTTTCCAGTTGGGGCAGCATGCCCCTGGAGCAGATTCCTTAGAAGCAATCCTATCACATCATGTGCGATCCTCTCACCAGACCAGAGCTGTGCCTCCTTTCGGTGAGTGGACAGTTTCAGTTTAGAGAAAAGCTTTGGGCTTAGCGAGTGCTCACTGTGAACGCTGATATGAGTGGAGATTTTTTTAATCCCCAGTGGAGATTCTCATTTGCATAGAAATCAGCCAGGCCTAAAATGATTATTGCAAAAGCAGCCAGGCCTTGAAAATTAGTACGGACTAAGTTGAGACCATCGATTGGCCTGTGAACGCCAAATCCCGCCAATGCCGTTATTTCATGCACGATCTGCACTCGAGACTGCAAGCTCATTGGCCAATGTGAGAAACCTATTCTCACGCCATTGGTCCACTTGACAAACCTAACTGGATGCGATTGGTCCACACAGAAGACCTTGCTGCTAACCGATTGGTTCATTTGGGAGAACTTTACTCAAGGCCGGAGAAAATTATAAAACATCTCGCTTCTATCCCACTCTCTCTTTTTTGTTCGTGCTTCCAGACTTTGTGTTAAAGTCAACAGGAGGTGGGAGGGGAAATGCCTGACCCCCTCCCATAGTTTCCAAGGTTTCAGTCCCCGGGGGTTATTGCCAAAGACAACTCCAAAGACTTGGAGGAGAAGCGTGGCCATGTCAACATGTACAGATACACGATCATCAGCAGCCTGCCCTTTGAAGACGCAAGTCACGCCTGACCGCCTGACTGTGTCGACAGACAGAGGGAAGACGCACCCTCCCTTCACCAAGAACATGGAGAAATAGACGAAGGCGTCACCCGCCCACCCACCCCTCCCTGTTTGCAAGCCTTCACCCTTCAACGTAAAAGCTTCACCCTCAACTAAAAACGGCCAAGGTCAACAATTCTGATTCCACAGCCTTCATCCCTCAATCAACTCAGACTCTGAAATGAACTCTACCCTCAGATAAAACATCTTTCATACACAAGTGTGATTGCTGCTCAGGGTTGTATGGCATATTTATACCTTAACAAAGAAGGGACAAGGGAAAACCCTGTGAGTTAATTAAATCTAATGAAACAATACCCTCATATTAGTTAAACTTTGGCAAAAGGCTGGCTGGCTAAACAGTCATATGGTGGTGTTATGTTTCTATTTGGTTTATTAGAGATAGATTTATCCATGATTAAATATCATTAAAGTTGTTTTTATAGTCAAACCTCCCCACTTATCTTCTTTGTGTTCTGTTAATCCTTGATTGCATGGAAGGGGAGTGAATGTTACAGGACGATGAAGAGTATCCCCTATATAGGCTATACACATCTCTAGAACGAGACACCCTGAGCCCCGCGTCTTGTCACAGCACACATTTCTGAACATTTAAAAACACCTTTCAAAACAAAATGATTCTTTGGTCCCGCAATTTTATCACATATGATGTCTAAAACACGGTAATGTTCTGATGGCCGCGTACATTACAAAACAAATACAAAACATTAAAAGGTAAAACAGCACAAATTTTCGGCTAAAAACTGTTCATCAGGCGCACTAAGGCGTACTAAGCCCTCTTACAGACTCGCCTTCATTCCACATTTGCCCGCCGTAACTTTTATTTGTGCGCCTGATGAAGGCTTTTTAGCCGAA
>JAWQFJ010000441.1:77500-85000 GCA_034096865.1 Theodoxus fluviatilis
CTTTTGCAGGCATTCCTACTTCTGGGGCCTGGGCCTGGGACTCTTTGCTTTTGTAGCCAGTCGCATCTGGTTCACATCATTCGTCCCCACCTGGTGGTCAGTGGAAAGCAACTCTGTGATCATTACCCTGGGTGTGATGGCTTCCATAGACACCCTTGTTACTGGTAAGGCAGCGTCCTCAAGGTAGAAAATCATTGGATGCATTTTTCTGTAAATGTGTCCCCCTGTGGGTTGGGGTTTACAAGAATTGACCCACCACGTCTCCCTACACGATTCGTAAGAGACGAATAACTAGGGACACCGTGACTTGATTGCGTTTACTCTGAACTGTTCCGGTGATTTTCATGCTTAATGGCCTTACATAGCTTACAAAGGCTTATAGGCTGTAACACACTTTCCATCCATCCATCCATCTGTAAACGTTTTTCATCTTAAGTGGTATTGTTTTATAAGAGTTCTCAGTTTGTCACAGGTGCCAGTGAAAAATTGACCAATTGACGCAATGATCAGGGGGTAAAGTGTAAAGTGGTCTGAGACCCAGGCATGGGTGATAAGTCATTAGATACAAGCACACCTTTACCTTTTGCTTTTTGTTCATTGCAGGGGCAGACCATGTGGAGAAAGCTCCAGCCCCCCCACGCCCTGGAGGACCCTCCTGGGGGGCAGTTGGGGCAGGTCTGGGCTCACTGCTGTTCCTCACTCACTGGTGCCTGGGTGAAGTCTCCATCATCACGAGATGGGTGGTGGCTGGCTACCCCAACCACGGTCCTCTTCCTCTGCCCTGGGGGTAGGTCAATGTGTGAGTGTGTGTGTTTGTGTGTGTGTTTGTGAGTGTGTGTGTGTGTGTGTGTGTGTGTGTGTGTGTGTGTGTGTGTGTTTGTGTGTGTGTGTGTGTGTTTATGTATATGTGTGTGTCAGAACATTTCAGGACTCTTTTCAATGCAGATCGCTCTTTCGACGTGCCATCCATCCTCCGTATTCCTCAGCAGCCCATCAAGGCTGAATTGGATGAGTTGCCTACCATTGAAGAACTCAAGAAGGCAACGAAACAGCTGAAACCTTGCAAAGCTGCCGGAGTTGACGGAATCCTGCCTGAGATATGGAAGCATGGCGGTCCAGCTCTATTAGAGAGACTGCACAGCCTATTTGTACAAGAACAAAGGCGAGAAGTCAGACTGCTCAAACTACCGGGGATCACCCTGCTCTCCATCGCCGGAAAGATCCTCGCGAGAATCCTGTTGAACAGACTGGCCCCCACCATCACCCAGGACCATCTCCCAGAGAGCCAATGTGGATTTAGGGCCAACAGGAGCACCACGGACATGGTGTTTGTCCTCTGCCAGCTCCAAGAGAAGTGCCGTGAACAAAACAATGGCCTCTACATCACCTTTGTTGATCTGACTAAGGCCTTTGACACCATGAACAGGCAGGGAATGTGGCTTATTCTTGAGCGGCTCGGCTGCCCCCCAAAGTTCCTCAACATCATCATGCAACTTTATAAGGACCAGCACAGACAAATCAGACTGAACAGTGACCTGTCAGAGCCCTTCCCCATTGTCAACCTGTTTGACCTCAGGCGCCTGAGAGCCCGCACCAAGATTACAAACCAGGCGATCAGAGACCTCCTCTTCGCAGACGATGCCGCCTTCATCGCACACTCTCAGAGAGCCTTGCAACGTCACATCCTGCTTCGCAGAGGCTGCCCAGCTCTTCGGACTGGAAGTCAGTCTAAAGAAGACGGAGGTCCTCCACCAACCTGCCCCCCGAGAAGCGTCTCACCCTCTTCACATCTACATTGGGGAGACCGAACTACACTCTGTCAGCCAGTTCACATACCTGGGCTGCACCATCACGGCAGATGCCAAGATAGACAAGGAAGTGGACAGCAGAATAGCCAAGGCCAGCAGAGCCTTTGGCAGTTTGTATAAGAGAGTGTGGAGCAACAAACACCTCAGAAAAGTCACAAAAATCAGTGTATACAGAGCGGTTGTCCTTACCACACTCCTGTATGGCTCAGAATCCTGGGTCCTGTACCACCAACACCTGAGGCTCTTGGAACGCTTCCACCAACGCTGTATTCGTACGATCCTGGAGATACACTGGAGCGACTACATCACAAATGTGGAAGTTTTGGAACGGTCTCAACTCACCAGCATAGAGACCATGCTTTTGAGATCTCAGCTGCGCTGGGCAGGCCATGTTTCCAGAATGGAAAACCACCACCTGCCCAAGGCAGCACTATTTGGTGAGCTTTCCACTGGTTGACGTGACAAAGGGGGCCCGAAAAAGAGATACAAAGACTCTCTCAAGAAAGCCCTCATCTCCTGCAACATTGATCCCCGACAGTGGACCTCCGTCGCTGCTGACAGAGATGCCTGGCGCCACACCATCAATAAAGCCACGACAGTGTTGGAGAGCTCCCGCAGGAACACACTAAAGGAGAAGCACCAGAGGAGAAAAAACCGAGAGAGCGTCATGCTAGACTCTGGCCGGATCTTCCCCTGCGGCCGCTGTGGTTGGGCTTGCCGGTCCCGCATCGGCCTCTACAGCCACCAACGTCTGCGGTGGACGTGAACAACAGCATCGACTCATCTTCGTTCGTGAAGCAACGCCATAGAATAGATATGTGTGTGTGTGTGTGTTTATGTATGTATATGTGTGTGTGTGTGTGTGTCTATGTGTGTGTGTGTTAATGTATGTGTGTGTGTGTGTTTATGTGTGTGTAGAATGATGGGTTATCTTTGTGTGTGTGTGTGTGTGTGTGTGTGTGTGTGTGTGTGTGTGTGTGTGTGTGTGTGTGTGTGTGCGCGCGTGCGCTTAGGATGATGGGTTATCTCTGTGTCTGTGTGTGTGTGTGTGTGTGTGTGTGTGTGTGTGTGTGTGTGTGTGTGTGAGTGTGTATAGGATGGTGGGTTATGTGTGTGTGTGTGCATCTGTGTGTTCATGCATGCATGTGTGCATGTGTGAAACCTGGTTGTCTGTGTTTGTGCTTGAATAAACCATTATGCCTACAGAGTTTAGTGCTGTCTGGAGTTTTTAGACAGGAATGTGTTGCCAACTATTGCTGACTCTGTACCTGTGTGTGTGCAGGGCACCAGTGCTGGTGGCCATGCTATTGGGGGCGTGGCTGTCTCTGAAACAGGGAGTGGGTGCCAGTCTACTGTGGTGGATTTTGGGGGCTGCAGGCCTGGTCTCCCTGTACTTCCTGCCCACCTGGCTTGGCTATGCAGGTTGTCATCCCACCCTCCCTGTCTGTGTGTCTATCTCTTTGTCTGTCCTTTCCTCTGATTTTATGTCTGTTCTTCCATCTATCTTTTTGACTCACATACGAAGCAAAAGTGAGTCTATGTACTCAGCCGTGTCGTCCGTCCGCCCGTCCGTCCGTCCGTCCGGGCGTAAAAAACTTAAACGTTGGATTTTTCTCGGAGACTATTAAGTCTATCAACACCAAATGTGGCATGATGGTGTATGATGACAAGGCCTCAAAAAACATACATAGTGACTTGACCTTGCTTCAAGGTCAAGGTCACAGGAGCCATAAATGTGGTCTCCAAAACAGTCATTTTTCACATTTTCCCAATTTTCTCCCCCGTTATTGAGAATGGCGACCTTAGCTACAAGTGGTATATAGGTCAAAGCAAGCCCTATCTTTTGATACCAGTTTGGCATACCTTGCTTCAAGGTCAAGGTCACAGGAGCTCTTCAAAGTTGGATTGTATACATATTTTGAAGTGACCTTGACCGTGAACTATGGAAGATAACTGTTTCAAACTTAATAATTATGTGGGGCACATGTAATACTTTCATCATGAGACACATTTGTTCACATATCATCAAGGTCAAGGTCACTTTGACCCTTATGAAATGTGACCAAAATGGGGTAGTGAACCACTAAAAGTGACTATATCTCATGGTAGAAAGTGCCAATAAGCACCATTGTGCTTCCTATATCTTGAATTAACAGCTTTGTGTTGCATGACCTTGGATGACCTTGACCTTGGGTCAAGGTCACATGTATTTTGGTAGGAAAAATGTGTAAAGCATTTCTTTGTGTATGATGTCATTGGTAGGTTTAGTTGTTTGACCTTGACCTTGAAGGTCACCTGAAGGTCAAGGTCATATAAAGGTCAAGGTCAAGCATGTGAGTCGTATGGGCTTTGCCCTTCTTGTTTCATCTATGTCTGCATATCTCATCTGTCACTTTGTGCTTTGTCACTGTCCATTGGTCAGTCAGTCGGTCCATCTGTAGACTTGTCATGTACTCCTGAGGACTATTGTTGGATGCTTACAGGATGTACAACTCAGAGTATGGTTGTGAGTATAGTACTGAGTAAGTGTTCATGGATATCTTTGGATTCAGGGAAAATGAGCGCAGCAGTGTTTCTGTACATGGGTTCAAGGTATCTTTTCATTTTTATGACTGCAGGGAAGGGCTGGATGGTGGCATCATAGCAGAGCCACAAGAAAACTGCATGGTTAGGCCTCTCATTTTGTTCCATAAAGCTAATACTTTAGAGCACAGAACTGTTTGACTTTCAAAAATTGCCTTAGTAAATCCAGAGTTACAGCCATTTAAGGTCCTCACTTGAGATAATGTTTTTACCTTGAGACAAAGAACAAAGTCATGGCACCTGAAAAATTCATGCAATTTTATGTTTTTTGTTTGTTTGAATAGTTGTCAATTTCATTTTGCTATTGCTTCCTACAGAGTGTTGATGAATTTATGAAAATTGAGAAATTGACAGCATCTGCTTTTTTGTGTGTCTGTGTACAGGAGGGCAGGTGGTGGCAGTATAAATCTGTATCCTGGAGAGTTCACAGTACCAGTTGTTTTTCATGCCTGTGTACAGGAGGGCTGGTGGTGGCATTATCTATCTGTTTTAATAAACCCAGATTCTTCCCGTCCCAGGGATAGAACCACAGCACTGCGTCTCGCACATCGTCCAACCCCAAAGCATGCTCGCCTATCTCTGCCTTTCAAAAGACATGGTTTCAACAAGCGTGTAGAGGCTGAGGGGCTGATCATGTACTCAAGCAAGAGGGGAGAGCACTGGGTTGTGGGCTGCCAGGAACTTGTGCATATTGTAGATAAGAGCAAAGTTAAGGGAAGTTCCTGTAAGTACCTATTGTTTTTGCTTTGGCACGTCGTAGACATTGAACCAAAGCTAATGCAGTCATACAGAGGGGTAGGTGCATCGTAGAAGTTCATCAAGTATCATTCACACACAGACAGAATTACACGCATGGACAGATTTACGACACAGGGTTGCAGCCAGCATACTATTGTATTTATATTTTAATAAAGCCAGATTCTTCCCACCCAATGCTATCCCCTCTTGCTTGAGTACACGGTCAGCCCCTCAGCCTCTATGCGCTTGTTGAAATCATGTCTTTTGACAGGTGGAGATAGATGAGCATGCTTTGGAGTTGGACGATGTGTGAGGCGCAGTGCCGTGGTTCTATCCCTGGGACGAGAAGAATCTGGGCATTAGCTTTGGTTTAATGTCTACAACGTGCCAAAGCAAACAACAATAAGTACTTACAAAAACTTCCCTTCCCTTTGCTCTTATCCACAGTATATATCTGTATACTGGAGAGTTCACAGTACTAATTCTTTTTTGTGTCTGTGTACAGGAGGGCAGGTGGTGGCAGTATATAGCTGTATACTGGAGAGTTCACAGTAAAGTTCTTTTTCAGGTGGTGGCAGTATATATCTGTATACTGGAGAGTTCACAGTACTAATTCTTTTTTGTGTCTGTGTACAGGAGGGCAGATGGTGGCAGTATATATCTGTATATTGGAGAGTTCACAGTAAAGTTCTTTTTCAGGTGGTGGCAGTATATATCTGTATACTGGAGAGTTCACAGTACCAATTCATTTTTGTGTCTGCATACAGGAGGGCAGATGGTGGCAGTATATATCTGTATATTGGAGAATTCACAGTAAAGTTCTTTTGCAGGTGGTGGCAGTATATATCTGTATACTGGAGAGTTCACAGTACCAATTCTTTTCCATGTATATTTACAGGGGGACTGGTGGTGGCAGCCTACGTCACATCCGTGTGGCCGAGGATGGTGGACCAGGCATGGCGGTGCCCCCCAGCACGTACGATGACACTGGCCATGGCAGTCTACATAGTGGAGGTGCTCTTCTCTGTGTGGACGGTGGCCTACAACTTTGTGCCGGGAGGCGTCTACACCAGGGAACACACCAACTGGCTGGTCGGCGCCGTGCTGCTGCTGCTGCTTGCAGGACTCAAGTCAGGTAGGAAACAGCTTGATGGCTGGTGGTTGTGCTGATTACAGGTAGGCATGGAGATTACAGGTAGGCATAGAGATTACAGGTAGGCATAGAGATTACAGGTTGGCATAGAGATTACAGGTAGGCATAGAGATTACAGGTTGGCATGGTTGTTACAGGTAGGCATGGAAATTACAGGTAGACATGGTGGTTACAGGTAGGCAGGAAAATTACAGGTAGGCATGGAGATTACAGGTAAACATGGTGGCTACAGGTAGGCATGGATATGGTAGTCAGGCTGATTACAGGTAGGCAAAAGGATTAGGCAGGCTGATTACAGGTAAGTAGAAAAGAAGTAATGGAGACCTTTGTCCAACTACAAAATTTTTTTTTTAAATTCCAGAGCTTTTCAGGGCCAAGTAGGCTCCTTCGTCAGTGAAAGGCTATGTGAACGTGTCTGCCCTAGTATCCGTACATACCTTTCTTTTCCCCGTCCAAATCTGACGTCGCACCACTGATGACGTAACGTCCGATGCCTAGCAACGAAATCTACCTGTATCACAAAGTAACTAAATAGAAGCGCAAAACTTAAGTCTAGCCTATAAGGATTAACAGATACACACAAATTGCACTTAGAAATAAAGTAACACAAAACCTAACGTTGCGCTGATAAGCTAACACACCATATCAAACCTGCGCAAAGCACGAAATATAAATGACAATATAATCAAACAAGTGAAGGCGATAAATTACCGGGATAACACGCATCAGGCTCAATCGAAAGAGGGGTAGTGGGGGATGCAGTCAGTTAAGGCGCATCTATCTTCAGTGGTCTAGAGAAAAATGGGGGGGGGGGGTAGGGTAATAACCGGTAGGAAGGGTAATAACAGATACGCTGGCTAAGTACGTGTAGGCAGAGTGGTTACAGAGAGGTGGGTTGATTACACATAGGCAGGCTGATTACAAGTAGGCAGGGTAATTACATGTTGGCAGGATGTTTATGGACAGAGTGATTACCAGTAGGCAGGCTAATTACAGGTAGGCAAGGTTATAAGATGTTGACAGGATGATTAAAGATAGGCATGGTGATTACAGATAAGCAGGGTGATTACAGGTAGGCATGGTGATTACAGGTAAGCAGGGTGATTACAGATAGGCAAGGTGATTACAGATAAGCAGGGTGATTACAGGTAGGCATGGTGATTACAGGTAGGCAGGCTAATTACAAATTACATGTTGCAGGGTTACTATAGACAGGCA
>JAWQFJ010000441.1:90000-108735 GCA_034096865.1 Theodoxus fluviatilis
TCACTCACATGGGCAATGACCGCGACATGCTGGACCGCAAACTGCAGGCAGAATTCCTGGCCCAGGAGCTGCGCAACAGGTGAGGTGTCAGAGTGCAACTTGTGGAGCATCAGGTGGTGGCATATGGGGCTTTAGTTTGTAGCATATTCAGGGTTCGCACAGGTCATGGAAAACCTGGATAGTCATGGAATTTGATTTTTCATTTTCCAGGCCTGAAAAATCATGGAATTTCAATTTAAGTCATGGAAAGTCATGGAATATAATAAATAAATAAATAAAATTAAAAAGATGTTTTCTAGGCTGTGCTTCACGCGATACTCTCAATCTATTTTTACATGCTGCGAACGACAGGAAAACGTGCCCTTGCATCCCATTGGTTAATTTTGAAGGCTCGTTTGTCTTCTGCTTCCTGATTGGTTCTTAGGCTAGGTGACCTGGTTTCATTTCCACGCCGGTTGGGTCAGTTGGTTCAATTAAGGAGAAAGTGAAAAGAGCTTGTTTTGTTTGTGGTGCAGTGTTTCTTTGAGATTATCATCATGCCTGGAAGTGTCGATTTCAAGACACTTGGACACGAGACGAAAAATACAGTGAGAGGGTCATGCGAGTGAAACTGAATGGGATGGCAAAGTGCCGACTTCGTGAAAAAGAGTTTGATGTGTCCAACATGGGAGAGGCAGCCTTGAAAAGCCACATGAAAGGTATCGCACACTATTTCAAATTACTGGATTTTTACAATAAAGAAAGATTTTAAAAAGATGAAAATAATGTCCATTCATGATTTGTTTGTTAACTTGCATAATTTGTCAGTTTTTGAATCAATCTGCTGTAAAATATAATAAAAAGATTTTTTTTTTTTACAACATGTGTATTGTGCAGGAGTTTGGTCGTGCGCCATACACTTTTCTCTTTAAAACTGTCATGTATCACAGTACGCTAAGTCATGGAAAATGTTATTGAGGCCCATGGAAAGTCATGGAAAAGTCATGGAATTTTGTATCTAAAAACCTGTACGAACCCTGCATATTGGTGTGTAGGATGGTGATCTCAAGGTACTGGGGATCGTCTTGACACCTGGGAGGTACATGCTCTGGACAGATTCGCCTGGAGACAGGAGATGCAGATGGACGTTTTTCAGTTTGAGAGGAAGCTGATGGAGCAGACAGATGGCAAGTGTCAAGCACAGGGCAGGTAGACCTGCTTCAACCTTTGTATGTGGACAATGTGGCTTGGACTGTCACTCCCGCACTGGTCTGCACAGTCACAGCAAACGTTGTTCAGTGGGACGGGACTGACCCTCAGCAGCACATATCATGGTCCTCCAGGACTGACAGACAGGTATCAGGTGGTCATTGGAGGGGGTTGAGATTGGGATGAGGGGAGGGGAGGTGGGGGGTGGGATTGGAAAAGGGAAAAGGAGATGAAGGGAATCAACCACATGTCAGGTGAGGGTCAGATTTAGGTGACGTAGAGTTGCCTACCGTTACGGTGGGTCCGTATTTGTCCCGGAAAAGCATAAAATTGACGTGGGTGTCCCGGAAATACGATTTGTTCATTCGCGTCCCGGAAATTTGAAAAAGTCCAAGACACGTTTTCAATCAGAACTGCAAGAGTGCTCGTGTACGCTGGTACAGATGTACCCTCAGCTGAACCTTGTCGGAAATTGCCGAAGGTACTTCGTGACCACATGGCATAGTGGCGAAAACTGCCAAAGCACCGATATCCACAAACACGCATGCGCAGCAAATACGGCTTCTGCCGATTGAGGGAGAAAGAAGCTGGCTTTTGGAGTCAGAAAAATCCGAGTCATGGCCACCAAGCGAAAGAATGATTTTGCTGAAACTGCCGCTGATAAATCTGATTCAAAGACACCAAAGCGAAGCCAAACATTCAGAGCAGATTATATGAAACTGTGGAGCATTATCACTATGGGGAAGAAAGGAAACACTTTCGCCTATTGTGAAGTTTGTGCCTGTGACTTTTCCATCAAGTCGGGTGGAAAAGACGACTGCCGTCGCCATGTGGACACCGACAAACACGAAAGAAACTCAAAAAAGTTATAAGAGCAACAGAACAACAGCAAAATAACTGAATTCTTTCCTGGTACTGCTCTTGCTTCTGCATAATAGTTGGAAATGGATACCACATGCGCAGAGGTGATGATGGTGGACTTGATCACTGAACTGAATTTGCCCTTTTCTGCCTTGGATGTTTGCAACAAAGCTCTACCCATCATGTTCAAAGACTCGGTCGCCATCGAGTTTCAATGCGGTCGCAGTAAGGGTACAGCAGTTGTTCGAGAGATAGCGGCAAACACATCTCTGACGCTTGCTGAACGCCTGAAACAACGTCCATTCACACTTTCCACGGATGGCAGTAATGACTCGTGACAAAAAGCTGTTTCCACTAGTGGTTTGAACGGTTGACCCTGATACCTTGGAGGTGCGATCTGGAATACTTCTTCACAAGATTCCCCAAGCTTTTGCCACCTGGTCTTGGAGTGAATTGCATCAAGCTGGAGTTCGCAAGATACCA
This sequence comes from Theodoxus fluviatilis, assembly GCA_034096865.1. Taxonomy (NCBI): domain Eukaryota; kingdom Metazoa; phylum Mollusca; class Gastropoda; order Cycloneritida; family Neritidae; genus Theodoxus; species Theodoxus fluviatilis. The sequence goes on from JAWQFJ010000441.1 coordinate 92,533, forward strand.
GACCACTGACATCAGTGCGTGCATCAAGAGCACCGACAGGATTGATGCTACATGGCGAGAGATTGGAAAGCTGCAGGAAGATGGACAGCCCTTATTCCCAGTCTTGCCGACAGTGATGTGTACCATCATGACCATTCCCCATTCCTCAGCCCACTGCGAAAGGATCTTCTCAGTTGTGCGAATGAACAAAACAGACTTTTGGAGCAACACGGGGCTGGACACACTTGAAGCCCTTGTGGTTGCCAAGTCTAGGCCAGGGGAGGCCGTCACACGGTCTTATAAGAGGGCAGACTTGGAGAAGTTGAAAAGTGCATATTACAACTCTCTTCAGTCCAAGAGTGACAAGTTGATGCATTGTATCAAGCTGTGTACATAGTGTATATAATAAGGTGAGTTTAACAGTTTCTGTCTTTACTGCTATGTTGCTCGTATTAGACACCATGTCCCTGAAAATCATTCTGTGTCCCTGATTTTGAGCCAACATGTCCCTGAAAGCACAATATGAGGGTAGGCAACTCTGACGGGTAATGGGTCAGACTAAGTAAAATATAATGGGTCACATCAGGTGACAGTGGGGCATATGACTTCATTGCAGGTAAAGGGTTACAACTCATGACCTGTAATGATCAGGCAGTGACAGGTCTGGAGCCACACCACTTAATTAACAGGTTAGAGACATCACTGATGACGATGGAGACAAGGAAGGGAAATAGTCAGGTATCTGTCAATCCCAGAGGACCTTGGATTTGTGCTGCTGGATGCCAGTCCTGTCCTGCTAACAGCATCTGCTGTGATGTTGGAGCCTGATGCAGGAACGATAATGCAAGCCACAGCATCTGCTGTGACGTTGGAGTCCGATGCAGGAACGATAATGCAAGCCGCAGCATCTGCTGTGACGTTGGAGTCCGATGCAGGAACGATAATTCAAGCCGCAGCATCTGCTGTGACGTTGGAGTCCGATGCAGGAACGATAATGCAAGCCGCAGCATCTGCTGTGACGTTGGAGTCCGATGCAGGAACGATAATGCAAGCCACAGCATCTGCTGTGACGTTGGAGTCCGATGCAGGAACGATAATGCAAGCCACAGCATCTGCTGTGACGTTGGAGTCCGATGCAGGAACGATAATGCAAGCCGCAGCATCTGCTGTGACGTTGGAGTCCGATGCAGGAACGATAATGCAAGCCACAGCATCTGCTGTGACGTTGGAGTCCGATGCAGGAACGATAATGCAAGCCGCAGCATCTGCTTTGGAAGGTTGAAGCTGGTCTGTCCACCTGGAGCTGGGCATTAGTACATTGAGGATCACATCGTGATGTGTGGAAGTTCTGACAGGTAGGTTAGATGAAGACTGGGGGTGGGGGTGAGGAAGGAGTCATTCCAAGTGACAGTTCAGAGGTCATAGGTGACACACAAGACATTAGGTAATTACTGATGCATAGTGCAGTGGTAGTTGCACTACTTATGTGATATGTAACTCGTTTTAGAAACCTTTCCAGCCCTCTCTGCCCATGTCTTTCCACAGCACCAATCCTGTGGTGTTTTTGGGCTACGTGACCTCTGCCCCTGGAAGCCGCGAATACCAGCAGCTCATCAAGGGTGGCAAGGTCAAGGACATTGATGAGACTGATCTTGAACGTTGGTGTGAATACATCATGTACCGAGGACTGATCAGGCATGTAACTTGCATACTAACACTGGTATGAATGAGCTGCATAGAGATGATGATGATGACAATGATGATGATGATGATGATGATAATGATGATGATGATGATGATGATCTCTATTATCATGATCATGAATAATTCGAGTTTCATGGCCTATCAGCTCTCTTGTAGCTGTACCATGGGCAAACAAACTAACTCCAAACGTGACGATAAGGGAGGCAACTGCATATATTTTAATGGGTACCTTGTATAAAAATCTAGTAAACTTTGCAGGACGTAGCAGGACTTCCAGGGGAGAGAAAGGCCATTTTTTGCGGGATGCAGCAGGACTTCCGGTGGTTGGAGGGTTAAGTAGGGCTCTTGATCATGAAAATCAGCAGAGCTGGTTAGAGTAAGACTGAGACCAATTCAAGTCCCAATTTGTGTATGTATACACCTCTACTGAAGTGCATGAGTCTGGTCTTACCCCCAACCCCCAGGGGGATGCGTAGAGAGGGCAGGTCAAGGGGTTAACCTCTGAATGCAGTGATACCATGGAGAGCATTGGCTGTATCCTGTAAAGGCTGTAATTTTAAACTCTCACTAGTGGCTGCTGCTGTTGCAAAAACTGGTGTGTGTGGGGTGATTTTGTCTACAGATTCTGAGCATCCACTATTATCTGTATATTATGGCACCTTGTGGTTTGATATGCACTGACCATGTGCCAGCCAGGGCTGTGCTGCAAAATTGGAGTAACAGCCTGTGAATCCCTGCATATGTGTGTCTTTGTGACTTGGCATGGCAAATCAGGTTAATGTAGTATTTGAAGGAAACACTCACAAAAATGGTCAGGGGTTGAATAGCACATTGTTTTCTGTAGCGTTACACAAATAAAAGAATTACTATGTGTGTAGTAAACATGATGTTTTCTCTTAAATTTGTGTTAAAACTGATTTTGTGGTCCAAATATCTGATTCTGTCATTGTTAAATCTGGTTTCCTCATGTGCTGACACCATTGTTCGTATACCAAACCTCCAGTGGGTTTAGGGTGAGATATATCCATCACCTCTCCCTATGCCATTCGTAACAGGCAAATAACCAGGGAATTTGAGACTTGACTTACTTTAACTCTGACCATTTCTAATGATTTTTGTGGTCACTGGTCTTACATATCCTACAAAAGCTAATAGACCAAACTGCATCAATCCAGTCCAATCCTGTGCCCATATTACGAGGAGTGTGGCTCTGTAAGTGTAAGTACATCTGTGTGTCATTTTGTGCAGGCTGGGCTATGCCAGAATTTCCCATGGAGGACTGAGTGACACGGAGGTGCAGGTGGCCAGGTTCCGCATCCCAGACTCCAAGAAGTTCAAGGACAACTACAAACTGACCATCGATGCCGCCCAGGTGGACCCAGCCCTGCTCTTCAACTCTCGGTAAGCATTCCTTGTAGTTTCTCTGTAAATTATTTATTATTATTTTAAAAAATTCTCATGAACTTTTCACCACTGACTCAACACTCTGTAGGTTCAACCCGTGATAAACTTTAGTTTTTACCCTCTGTAAGCTCATTCTGTAGTACCAGTTCTCACTTGTTGAACAATTCTGTTGTCCAACCAACTGTAAACTTCCCTTGTAGTCTCCGGCCTGTGAAAGCATTTGAATGAGATTAGCTCGTAGTAAATTTTCATTCGAATCCCCACTGTTAAGTGTTCATTGAATATCATTGTAGTTAGATTTCACCCTGTATAAACTAATGTTGTAATCTGATATATGAATCAACTATTCGGTACTTTCAGTAAACAGATACAGGGATATGATTAGAGATGTTTGACATAAAATTATTTTTAATGAATTTTAAGTGATGTTTGTGATTGGAATCACAATACAGTTATTTTGCTACCTGTTTTTAAACCATCGAAGACCATCGAGGAAATTAGACGAAAACTGAAGGGGGAGACGGGCGAGCCACGGGAGACCATGTGGCTCAAACAGCGAATTGGGATGGCTATCCTCCGAGGCAATGCCTTATGTGTCCTTGCCTCAACCAGGTCGCGAGATGACTGCGGAGAGGGACTGCGGGTTCCACAGGCCTAGGGCCAGTGACCACCGCACTTTTCACAGTGTAATTAATATATTAAACCCCACCGAAATCATGTGTGCAGCTAAAGGCTTGTTCAGGAGTATAAAGCGCTGCATGAGTGCTTCATGTTGGCAATTGAGCGCTCTTTTCCTCTCCTGAACACCTACTGATTTTGTGCAGCGCTTCACTTTGTTAAAGGGGAGGTAAATCTTTTGCGCCCCATGTTGTGTTGATAGACCCTAAGAAAGTGTTTTCTTTGCCACAGACATCGTTTGTGCACGTTTGGATGTATTCTGCATGAATAAGGGATTGAAGTTTTAAACATACCCTTACTGTCATCAGTGTAACCTTGGTGCCGACCATGATTCAGTTTATTCAGGCTGCTTTGAAGTAGTCAGTCATTCCTCGCCATGGGGTGGGGTGCATGTAGATTTTCACTGGGCTCAAAGTGAATTCTGTCCTCACTGTTGCAGCTTTGGAAGCTACCACGTTGGCCATGGCTACTTTCCAGACCACCGCTTCCACATGTCCACACCCAAGTACTTCTTGCCCTAGGAATGGAGAAGAAAGAGGCACCACAGCTATTTTTCTCTCTGCTGATCTTCATGTAACCCTGCATTTAAACCTTGACAAAGCAATTTTTGGATGTCCTTTTCCTCTCTAACGTCAAAGCTTTATTTTTTATATCTTTGTACCTTTGCTCATGGCTGGGTGTGGGGAGTTCCTGTTTTGTGTACAGTGTCAGGCCGATGGAACGATGCCATGCCAGTGCCAGAACCTTTGCATCAGTCTTGGCACTCCTCCCTCTCCACCCTTTGAACTCACAGCTCTGGTGGTCCCAAGCCTCTCTGACATTTTATGACTCTTGGAGAATGCCTTTGCTTACAGAGACCTTGTTCGTTGTGTTTGATTAAGATTGTGAGGTTTCTCACGGTGATACTAGTTGTCATGTACTGAATGGACTGTACTTGAGTCTGAAGCATTTTGTTTATCTGTATGTGACATCTGAGCGCCACAAGTAACGCAAATGTTATGTTCACTGGAATCTCCAAGCCTCCCAGGAAGATGAGCTCTAAAACTGTCCATTGAGTTTATCCCATACACTTACATTTGAATATGTTGATCAAACGGATGCTAAAACTGACACTTAATATTATTTTCCTTTACAAACCAATTTTTTAAATGTTTATTGTTTAGAATTGACAGTATTTGGTGATACCTGTGGAAAGGTTTGATTGATCCCATATTTGGTGCTTCATTATTTTCCATTGTTGACACAGAAAACATATGTCACAGTGAGCGGTGATATGAATGCTGGCAGTCTGTGATTGAGAGAAAGGCTGTATGGAAAGCTTCAGTGCCTTTTCTGCCTATCCTCCTGCCTCCTGCTCTTGGAATCAGATGTTGAAAGTTGCCACATCTGGAAGTTTTTCATCTTACATTGAGATTCTGCAAGGAAAGAGCAACAGGTCGTTCCTTCCATGATTATTACAATCAATCAAACCTCCTATCATCAGTGTGTTTTTACATTTTGTGTAGCTTTGCAACAGGGAGATGCAGTTTGTTGATATGCAAAACCCATTTTGGATTGGGGACCTTGCAAGGAGGTGCAGGTGTCTGTGTCTGTCATGAGTGACTATGTGATACTTTGAAAGTAAGCCAGGACTCAATTTAGAATGTGGCTTTTTTTCTTCTTTTTTTTGTTATAGAGAGAATGGAAGTTTATAATTGTCTCTTAACACTTATGATGCCTGTTATTCTAGCACATTTACATGCTAATAGACCTGTGCCATCACTCCATTTCTATGCAGATATTAGCCAAGTGTACAGCAGAATGATTTGTTTGACTTACACCTTGATGCTTATTAGCCCACCAAACCCATACAGATGCACTGCAAACATTCCTAATGCACTATTGATTTATTGGCGGTTTAATTTTGCTGTTGAGTCTCTCATGTGATTCTGAAAGATTTGTCCCTTTCTTGCTTTTGTTTTTGATCATGAATATCATAATGAATTGTTTCATGGTTTTGTGATACATGTATTGCTTTGTTGTTGGCCTATGTGTTTGAATTTTAACTGTGGTTTTTGCTGTGTTTGTTTGTTCCTTTGGGTTGGTATGATTTGACATACTTTGAAAATATTTTACTGGTCCATAAATAGTAAAAATACAGCACTATGCATAACTTTAACCTGTGCATTTCATGCAACAAGACAGTATATGCTGGTTGCATGTCAAATAATATGTTGCAGTTGACAAAAGCATTTTAGTCGCTGATGCATCTCTGGAAAATAACCAGGGCTGGGTAGACTGTAGTGATGTTGTGCAGTATGCCTGATTTAACCACAGCACTTACCGCGGGGCTAATCCCCAGGCTAGCCCTCTGTCTGAAACTTGTTCTCTCTGTCCCTTGCTGGGTGTCTGGCCCTGTCTTCGGAACTTTGCATGGAGCAAGACAATGTCAGTCAGGAGCTTCAGTGACTTTGTACAGGTCCATGCAGTTAGATCATGCACAAATTTAGACCCATGCTATATGTTGATATATTGTGCCATGCATACAGCCACAAAGGGACAACCTCTTTCATTTCTGTCTGAGGCTTTTGTTCTCTCCGGGTCTGACCCAGCCTGGCCTGCTCTCCTGTGCTTGACCATTGGAACCTTGGCTTCCTGCCCTATTTAAGATATGTTGAATTTGAATGAACTTTCCCTTGAAACTAAAACTACCCCTGCGCCAATGCCCTCCCAGTAGCCTCAAAGGCTGCCTGGGGCTGCCCCTGACTGAGCTACTGGAGCTTGCTCTGAATGTGCACCAGCCAGGGGTCCAGCTAATGAGAGGGGCATTGAGCTGCTCCAACATTTAATGTTACACCCTTGAAGTTGTCTCCCTGTTTTTCATGCTGATAAAAAAAAGTATCTCGCCTTGTGCATTGACCACTGAGCTAATACTTGACAAATCTTGCCACATCAAGACACCATAGTAAAGGTAGATGAAATGAATTATGTCATGATGTACTTTGGATTTATTCAAAGAAGGATCCTCTCCAGAAAACTTACGGTATTGTCCACATCAGCTTACCACTTTCTGCTTGCTGTTTTTATGTACAGCACAGAGATATGCATATTATGATTATATAATACAAATCATTTGTATTTTTTCGTTTTTTGCTGTGAGATTTGCTTTTTGATAATCAATGCTAATTTCATTAAATTGTATTCGTTTTTTTATAAGTATGATAAGTGACCTGTTGGAATATATTTTCCTGTAAGTATCTGCATTATATTTTTGAATGATTTTTCATCTGAGTGGACTAATAAAACCATCTTATTCAGAGATGATTGTCAGAGTTTACTTTATTGAAATTCTAGTACAAGTAATTGTCCTTGGCACAGATTTATATTCATAACTGCTCAAAACTTTATTTTTGAGGCTCCCAAATAAATGCAGTTCTTTGGCGGTCAAAATATGGACAAGTATTCATGTGTCATGAAAAGGGTAAGCTTTTGACAAATCTGTGACACAGTTATCGGAAACGTTCCAGGGTAGCCATTGTAAACTTGACTACTGCTGAACTCGTATTTTCACAAATTCAAGGGGTGAGGCCAAAAAGGAGAATCGTGTAGTTCATCATAACGGACATTTTCATACACACCTCTGCCAGCCAGATGAGAAGTAGACGCGAGCGATGTTATTAGTACTAAGTGTAAACATCCACCAACTTTGTGACTGAACTGGATCAGTTTCAAACAACACACAACACTTATAAAGTTACTTCGGTCATATTATTAAAACAAGGACGAAGGCTAACACTGATTAAAAAGCGCAAATTTTCCACTATGAAGTCTTTATCAGTAGCGACATTAAGAAAGACCGTACTTAAGTCAGGCAGATGCAATGCGAGTGAGGAAAGTCCGTCCTCTGTCGAGCATTTTAGTAAAGTATGGTCTTTGGTTAAATCAATTGTGTTTTGCCTTTGTCCTTCTTTCAATAATATGACCGAAGTGACTTTATAACCGTATTGTGTGTAGTAAGTGTATAATGAGCAGACTTCTGAGGTGAGAAAACACATGCAGTTTTAGAATGGCATGAGTCTGGACACGCAGGAACAGAGACACGCATATACGCACACGCAAGCACACACACACACACACACACACACACACACAGACGGAAATGAACAAACAGACGAAGACTGTGAGGGCATTGTACAAACATTGGGGTGGGGGGGTGGGGTGGGTGGGGGAGCTTTGAAAAACAACTTACAGTATTCAAAATAACTCCCAAACCATGTGTCGATTGCAGTTCAGTTCAGAAACCACGATGACAGTGCGTGTTGACTTTGATTCATTTACATCACATTTGATCATATAGCAAAACCTCAGTTTTGCGACCTTTGATAAACCTACCGAATCGCAATCGAGAGGAAGTCGTTTAAGAGAGGGTAATAAAACAGAGGTTTTACTGTATTGACCACTGTCAAATAAGGGTTACAGAGGCCACGTGATCAGCTTACACGGTCAGTGCCGATGAAACTGGGGTTCAGTACTTGGCTTCCGCTCTGACAGTTCTTTGCACAGTTTGTGCTGCATGGTGATGGCGGGTTGAAACGACCTAAAGTTAGATCTGGAGGTAATCATGATTGAAGTTATCGTGTCATCGTTGTTTCCTTTCAGCACGGCATAATGCCCAGTGCCCAGTGGTCAGGCAGAGACGACCTGTCCGTCTGGATCAGTTTAAAGAGTAAACGCTAGTGTCTCCTTGAAGACACTTTGCCGAGGGATCTGAAATTCTCCACGACATATATGTATAAACGGTAATGTATACATGTATGAAATGACCTCTTGACAAGATTTCCACCTTAACTATCTTGACCATTCAGATTAACAACACAAAGTGTCTTTCCAACTGGCCATTTAATGGATTGCAAATACTGATGACCTACGGTATTGTATAATGTATGAAATGACCTCTTGACAAAATTTCCACCTTTAGCTATCTTGACCATTCAGCTAAACAACACAAAGTATCTTTCCAATTGACCATTTAATGGGCCTTTTCTCAGACTCATATTGACTCAAGAGTGTAATACATTCCAATATATGATGATGCTTGATGGCCTATATTCCCGAGAATGGTTTCCTCGTCAGCAAAGATTATACTATAATGTGAGCCTATAGTCCGTTTCAACATTGCTCTGTGGAGACAAAGATTATTCGTCTGCTAGCCATCTAGGTACATACGACCGGTGAGGTTTGTTTACTTATCTTCTGTGGGTTTTGTGCAGAAAGTATACGTTAAAACAGTCTAATATGACTATTTTCGATTAGTTTTTAATCTAATTAATATTTTGCATGCTTTAACGCGGCCGGATCTTTGGCATAACTCCCCGGGCGTGCGAAGTCAGTAGCGTCCACTGACAGAGCAATGTTGAAACGGACAATAGGCTCACGCGCATGCGCAGAAGCATCCATTTAGATGAACCAAATATTTCGATTTCACAACGCCTGCTACAAAAAAACAAAGCCAAAACACCCCCATTATTGCAGCAAATCATTTTATTACACATTACACCGTAAATGTATTCACAAACATGATCGGAATGCATCAGACACGCGCCGACAAACAAGCACTTTTTACATGTATCTAAGCAGTGTGATTACTTCCCCATAGTCTGGCCGCTTGGGGCGCAACGTGTCTCGACCCTCATAACAATGAGCTAATGAACTATCTTTGTGTAACCTATAATCTTTGTCGTCAGTCTGTGTAAGGAAAGATAAAACACTGTCTGTCCTTTTTTATATTTAAGGAACCTACTAGTTAGTGTATGTAAATGTATCTGAAACTTTCAAGAGCGTTTATGGTCTCGTTGAATGTTATAAGGGTCAAGGGTACTCTTAATTATACCAAAATCTGACTGGGAATTTTGGGGGAATCCCTTCCACTGGTGGGCCACAGTAGTGGACTCGTCTGAGGAAAGGGGTGTGAACCTTACTCCACTGGCAGGCCACGGCATCTGATTGGCTGCGTTTTTACACATGCGTTTATGCTCGAAGCAGAGCAGCATCGCCATGACGACTGCTGCAAATATAATATTCATCATAATCCAATTCAGCTGAAAGCGCATTGTGTACACCAGTTTGTCAATTATTCACACTTTGCTGTAATTCTGTGGGCGGAATAACCGTCCAAGATTGCGTATGTGAGCTAGCAATTAAGCACGTAATACTTTGGTTCTCATTCTGTATGGGAGTCACTGCAAATTAAACGACCAACATCGGACCCCTTTCCTCGAAGCAGTCCACTAGTGTGGCCCACCAGTGGAAGGGATTCCAATTTTTCATACCCCATAATAGCAGAAATCTGAAACTCTGTCTACTAATTGTTTCTCTGCGCAAGGGTACTGCCCGGGTCACATTGGCCCTCTGGCTGACAAGTGGCTGGGTTCTGCTGGTGACGACGGCTTTGTGACTAAATTTGGATCTGTAATATTTCATGAACTTCATACCTATGGACCTCTCTCTATATCAGGGCACCAACCCTCCCTCCCACCCCCACCCCACCACCCCCTCCCCCACCCCATCACCCACCCACGGTTATTGATTTTTATTCCAGTGCCATCACTTGGATCTTCCTGTCATGAAACCCTTGATTCTACCTAGGATTGATTTTATTATCACAATGACTGCTGTCTCCATCGGTATAATAGCTGTTGCGATGCGATCTTCGCATGTTTATTTCACATCAAAGTTTCAAACCACCGTCACGGCATCGTACCAGGTTTTAAAGCTACGTCGTCGAATGAATGAGGTCGACACAAACAGCTTCGTTGCAACGAATGCAGTGAGGATAAAAAGGTTGGCGACAGCACGAAATGCCCTTTTTTCAGGCAGACGGCCGCTCCATGGTCTTCCAACACAGCGTCTGCACTCCACGCGCTGTCACCATGGACGCTGAGATCTCGACGTGATTGACGAGCTTACACGTCATCCGCCTCCGCATGGAGACTTCCGAACAGACGTCATATCCGGGATGATCTGTGGGCTGCCGCAGCTTGCAGAAAAACTCCAGTGCAAACTATAGAGAGACAAGGCATTTCAAACTGTGGAGAGACAGGGCATTGAAGACTGTAGAGACGGGGCAGTGCAGTTTGTAGAAAGACAGGGAATTATATACTGTGTAGATTGTAGCCAGAACATTGCAGATTGGAGAGACAGGGCAGTGCAGACTGTAGAGAGACAGGGCATTAAAGACTATAGAGAGACAGGGCATTAAAGACTATAGAGAGACAGGGCATTGCGGCCTGTAGAAGGATAGGGCAGTGCAGACTATAGCGAGACAGGGCATTGCAGACGATGTGCTTGTCTTGTCAGTCCATGTTTCTGCCTGGAGACTACGCGTTATCGGTGTGAACCGTCTGCTTTGCAGATCACTGGCGTTTTGCACGTTGTCGCTATGGTGATCACGTTGTCGCTATGGTAACTACGTCGTCGCCCTTCAAGAAGAGGACACTAGGTAGGAAGGTCATTCACAAATGGTGCACTGGTGACATAAACGTAAATAACTCGCTCGAAGAAGTGATAGATGTAACAGTGCCCATTATTGATTTTAGACCTTTATGAGTACAAACATTTGTAGTTTCTCTTCGTCTCAGGAAAAGAAAAAGGAAAGGAAATGTTTTGACGGTAAGTTATAAAAAAAGTGTTTGTCCTGTAGAGAGATCAGGAAGTGAAGGGAGAAAGGGGGGGGGGGGGTGAGGGAGGAGAGGGGGGAGGGGGAGGAGGGGGGGTGAGGGGGAAGTTGTGTGAAGAGGTGACAAACATAAGGCTTCTGATGGGAAGGAGGTAGATGGAAAAATAGGAAAGGTGGACTGGATGATGAGAAGTAGGACGGAGATCAGAGAGGGGAGAAGAAGGAGGAGGAGGAGGGGGGGGGGGGGGGGGGAGGAACATAAGAAAAGGGGGCGGGGGAATGAAAAGGCTGATGTGGGTAAGAGCGCAGAGGGGACAATGAGAAAGGTGGACTGGGTGAAGAGTTGGGGCGGATATCGGGGTGGGGGGTGGGAGTACGTGAGGGTTGAAGGGAAGAAAGGTGGGAGAGAGGGTGTTTGTAGATGAAGGCACAAAGCAGAATTACATCTTGTAGCGGATCAGCGACAGGATTAGAAAATTGGAGGGTGATCGAAGCAAGGTGTGCGATGGACCATGGAGGCAACGCCACGCTTGGGTGACGTCAGTTTGTCGCACTCTGCTGTCACGCTAGGCGTGCCTAGCAACCGTTGCTATGGCCGAGAGAAGGGATGCTGGGACAACGCGTGGGAGACCGATAGACAGTCGTGCCTCTTCAGACTGCTGGTGATTCTACCTCAAAGACAGGTGAGTGGCTCGCTGTGCAGATTTGCTGGGGCTGAACACGTTCGCATGGCAAACTTTGACAAGCGGACTTCTGAACTAGAAGAAGAGGTCTTATTAATCGAAAATGTGAGCAGCCATTTGTTCGGTGTTGAAAGCGACCGTTTAATATAACATACTTATTTCGTTTTACGTTTGTACAGAGAAGTTAGTTTAATGTGTAAACCCCATACATAATTCTGGTAAGTTTTCCCTCCCGAAATTGCCAGGCAGTTTTTTTACACTTTCTGATTATGCTCTACGGCGTATTTCTGCATGTCGTCTTGGGATGAAAGTACGTATGAAATGCCATTCAGATTTTAAAAAGTAACATTATTGGAAAAATGTACCTTTCTACCCTCTTTCTTATGCAAAGTGTGTGTGTGTGTGTGTGTGTGTGTGTGTGTGTGTGTGTGTGTGTGAGTGTGTTTGTGTATGTGTGTGTATGTGTGTGTATGTGTATGCGTGTGTGTATGTGTGTGTATGTACGTGCGTGTGTACGCTCGGGCGGGCGTGCATGCGTGCGAATATGTGTGTTTTAGATAAAATGAAGCAAATTTTAATTCTGCATTTTAAAAGTATGTAGACACTTTGGGACTAAAGACACATTTTATATCAAATTGTGGAAACCTGTCAAATCCATTTGAAAGCATTTTCCTTGGAATACGTCACATGTGGGTAACTGTGCGCTCACATACTCAGCTGTCGTGGAAGTTCTTATTTCGCTTGTTGTATGTGAGTGTTTGTACTGTATGGCGTTTGCCGTCTGTATGTAAATACTGCGTGTAAGTGTTTTCTGTATGTGGACATTCTGTGGCTCTCTCTTGGAGCCGAGCTCGATAATTCGTTTTGACGATTAACAGATTCATTGATCTATTGATTAATTGATGTCAGGGCTCAGTCAGTGCGTGTGATTGAGCCGGAGGACGAATGAGTACATATTGTATAAACTGAACCATCTACTAAAGTATCATGATAAAAAGAACACTGATGTAAAATGTATGGACGAAAACACGGAGTTCTCTAGAAAACTTGAACTTTGTTGCTAGGGTCTCTCAACATCAACAGCAACCGATATATCGGTCTTCTGTTTGGTACTCCATGACAGAGGTCGACCTTTGCAGCAAATGACAGTGGTGGCGGTGGAGCAGCAGACGACAACAAAAGCTGCTTCTACGAGGGGTTTGGCACAAGAGCCAACACCAAATTATGCCATAGAGAGCGTTAGCAATGTCGATAACTCCTGGGATCATGTGCTGCGAGCGCGAGGGGCCACCCAAGGCTGAGTTCCAACATCAGGTCCGTAAAGAACTCATTTGCAATGGCTTGCAACCACAGAACGGAGTGTCGTTCGACAACTACCGTATGTCAAACAACACACGAACACGAGTACGTGCAGAGCCGAGCATTTGCAGCAGAGATAGAGAATGCAAGCTGTTTCCTTCTCCTGAGAAAACAAAATTGGAAGCTCAGCATTTGGCAATGGTATTGCCTTGTGGTCATGCAGAAAGTTCACGTGGAGGAGGGCTACGAGGTGAGGATGGCGCTGGAAATGTGAAGCCAAGATGGAGGCACTCTGTGTGTCAGGCTCCTTCTCGAAACTGGAAACAGAGGCATCCGTGGCGGCTTGGTGGCCTTCTCCTTGCAGTGTTAGGGCAAACGCATGAATATATGCAGAACACTTCAAATAAGGCGTCGAATAACATCACAGAAACAAATAGACGAAGAAAGTCGATGTGAGCGGTATGGGGGTAGGATCGGAGAGAGATGCTGAAATTACTGGTTTGATTAGAACTGCTGGATCACATGGTCGTGTTCGCTAAGAAAAATCAGGCGAAAAAGACCGTTAATCCCACGAAAACATTTTCCCCGATGCAAAACACTTTGGAAGTATGATTTTACTTCACACCACGCGTCAGTCCCCACACATTACGGCAGTGTACTGTTTGAACCCAGCACCGAGTGGTGTCATCAACGTCGCTTCCTCGTCGTCATGGAGACGTCAGGCAGACGTCATGTAGATGTCATGAAGACAGCGAAGCGTCACGGGTGATTTGACACCAATCGCTTCCAGCGTGTCCTCTGCCCGCGCTTTGCCCGAAAGGCGTGACCATCGATCTCTTCGAACTGAGCGGCCTCCAGGATGGGAAGCTTTGAAGTGCCAGAGACGTAGAGGTCTGAGTGAAAGAGGAGGTGGGGGTGGGGATGGCATAAGGGGGGTGAGTTAGGTATGGGGATGGGGGGGATGGGGCGGGAAGGGGGTGGGGGTGGGTGGAGACAGAGAGAAGTAATATGAGAGCGAGGGAATGTTTATGCGTGAAATGACTTATTTTACCATTTGAGAGATGTGGTAAAACCTTGACTGCCGGATTCTGTGAAAAGGATGAAAAGGGAACCCGAAAAGGAATCGAAACGTCTCGTTTTGATGGGATTGAGATGGAGGAAGAAAAAGTAGGCGTGGAAAAAAAGGGGAAAGGTGGGGGTGGGGGTGAGGGGTGAGGAAGGAAAATAATTTTCTCACAAAGCTGCCATGATATGAAATTCCTTACCACTAGCAGTAAAAATTGCTGACTCTGTTAAAAAGTGTTAAACCAATGTTAAACATCATCTCATGAGATCATATCCTTCCATTTACATGTAAATAATTACAGGAGAGAGAGAGAGAGAGAGAGAGAGAGAGAGAGAGAGGGGGGGGGGAGAGAGAGAGAGAGATTGCTTGCTTGATTGATTAATTATTTATTTATCAAGGATGAAATTTTAGGCATTTCTGCCTATCTTACAAATTGTCCTTGCTCATAAAGAAATGAAAACATGGATAGATAAGAAAAAATACACAGTAGATAATCTATGTACAACAGTTGGTAAGGTATATAAAGAATATGATCGACAATGACAAAGATTTGAGAGAGAGAGAGAGAGAGAGAGAGAGAGAGAGAGAGAGAGAGAGAGGACTTTTAAAACAGAGGACCACTGGATGATGGACAATAAGTTCAAGTGTATCCTCTTCAAATAAAATAATACAAATATGCCTTTTTCATTGTTTCTTAAACGTTATTTGGCTTTAGCATGCAATTAATAAGTGACTGTTTACCTCTATTCTCTTATTGGATTATATTTACTTAATCGAGAGACGTGATTAACGGGATAAAAATTGTTCACTTGACAGGAATGGTGATTGAGGATCCAATGTAAAAGATTCAGAAGACGAGAGCTATCATAGAATGTTGGTGGTAGAGAGTGTTCAGCACAAGAGAAGGAATGGCTGCTTGACTTGGATGAACGACGGCATGATCGTTGTGGTAGTCAATGCCGTTCTGCTTGAATGACTCCATACATTTGCAGTCGCCTTCCAATCTTTGATCCACCTATGTCATCAACAATGCCGCTACACGCATTAACCGCCAAGCTTGACAGGTATGAGATCGATTTACATACGCCCCGTCCCATCGCTCATCCTGCCGCATGGTCATGGTTGGCACGAGGCTTGTCCTTGTTTCAAAGGACCTGCTCGATGGCAACGGGACATAAAACTTTTAACGCTACCTGAGGCAATCTTTAGCCTGACAAAGGTGCGTCCCAACAGACTCTCAGGAAGCTGACGGAATGGGCAGCATCGACTGCAGAGACGACAGCCTGTCTTCAAGCGGTGCCGTCCTGCAGGCAGAAGAGAGACAATGTTGTGCGTGGACCTCTGTGTTCGGTCGCGCTGCCCCAGGCCAAAAGCAAACACAGGTGCCGTGAGAAGAGCCTCGAGTGCGTGCCAAACTCTCCCTGTCGCAAAGGACAGCAGTTTGTCAAGAGTCCATTGATTTCCCATCAATCAGCTGAAGCAGCGTAAAGCCAACACGCAGCTAATCAATAGTGCATCTGGCAGTGAGCGTTCATTTTACCGCGCCTGCATGTCGCCCTTGGAAATGCTTTCTGTTCTTTGTGATGACTGGCAAGAATCCATTCGGTTACCACACTCACTGGAACTCACTATCAGCAGTTTGCTTTGGGCAAAGGCTATTGTTATTTATTGACTCCAGCCAAAAACCAAGGCTACAGCAAAATGTTGTTATGTTGTACTGTTATGTGGGATTATCT
>JAWQFJ010000442.1:0-12359 GCA_034096865.1 Theodoxus fluviatilis
AATAGGTGTTTGATGTGACTTTGGGGAAGTTTGCTTTTTTAAATAAATGCATTCCAAACACCAACACATTTTAACAAAGCACCGATAATTGTGCTGTTTTCTCAAAACAGTTGTTGGAATTCTACTCTCCTTCAGGGCCCGTATTCACAACGGCGATTTATCTTTTTAACACTCGATTTATCCCCTAGCCCCGCGTTATATTGATCGGTTAGATAAGGTACGCTCGTCAGAGGATCCTAGGTTGCGCTTTGCTATATATACTGGTTTCCAGCCAAGGGAGAGCGGAACAGGCAGTTGAAATCGTCTGAGTTTAGAGATAAATCGGAGTTAAAATAAATCGCCGATAAATCGCCGTTGTGAATACGGGCCCAGATGGCTATGACGCTCTTACATTGTTTCTTTACTTTACTTCTCATATTGATTTTTTAAAATAAGAGTCTCTACATTTCAAATATGCATCCAATATAAAAATAAGACATCATTCAAGGCGGGCAAGCGAAGAGTTAATCCCAACTGGAATTAGAATTAGAATGTAGCTTTTTAATAGTTGTTTCGTTTTCAAAATTATTTTTAACCTATCAGATTTGACCCAGTCGGAAAATATGTTAGTCACAGTGCGAGTTATTTTTCGTAATTCACCACTGTTGTGTTGACATGGTGAAAGTCCAAAACAACTTTGCCTCTTCGTCCTCACTCACATCTAATGTTGATGCGAACTTCATGATCAACAACGGAACACAAGAGCTGCATCAGTTCTTTCCTGAAGCCCCCAGAGGTGTGCTCGAGCGTTAATTTTATGATGTCAATGTTATACTTGACATATTATGTATTATACTACAGAATACACCAAATATAACATGAACCATAACGAATGTGCTTCGTGTATTACTCCGTGGGTTGTATCATGTTTTTAAGGAATTTTTTTGGGCAAATAATTGAAGACCAATGGGGCATTTATGGTTGTGATTTTCATTATCGCATAAAAAATGTCAATTGAAGTTTGTTTACAAGGCTAAGTTTAATTATAATTTGGTACTGACAATGTAAAACTTACTGACATGTTATTAGTTTGGGACAACAAAGGTTACGCCCCTGAAAGTCAAATGAAATATGGTGGGGTTAAAGCCCCGCACTTCAGCATTTTGTTTCTAGGATAGAAATGGTTAAAGTCAACAATACAAAAGAGGAAAAATGAAACACGTACATCTCAACTTTAAAATAGAATGTCTTTCTTTTTTTCTATTACGTAAAGTAATCGAACAAATGGTAGCAATATAACTTATGCCTATTGCCCTTAATTTTCTGACTAAGATTGCCAAAGCAAACAAATCGCTTTCTGCCTTAAGTATCAACGAATCAGAGGAAATATGTAGAAAGCATGCAACTTGTTTGAAGAGTGGTATTGCTTGTAGCTAGTTGGTTCGACCTGCACCCTCCAAAAGTGAAAGAAGAAGGCGGTTTTGCCATGGCAGTGTTTCATTTCAGCTAAAGACTTAAGGAACTATACGTCTTCAAACCCTGCGGCAACTACCTCTTATCTGTGAACTCTAATTCAGTTTTACAATTTGAGAAAAGTAAGGTTTAAAAAAATACAAATTTGTCAGTGAGGTTTAAACGAGTTTGTGATTTCCACACTCGTCTGGACATCATTTCAAGTGCAATGTGGGTCTAGATTAGCTAATTGATCCTCTCATCGATAAGAACTACTAACTGCTGGGCTTTCAGAGTGACTCCAGTAATACAGCCAGGGTAAACTCCGTGGACAATATGTGCAGATGACGATTTTTTCATTTATTGCACTCACGATATCTCTAGCTAATGTGCACCAGAGAATTAAAACTACCACAGTGGTAATCTGTCTTTTGTGCTTCAAACAATATGTTCAATGATATAATTTGTGGTACAACATTATTTTTGTCGCATTTTGAAAATTACCTACTGTAGAGCATAGCATTTCTAATTCTCGCCGCGCCTGACAGCTCTGATTGATGACTGCTCTGCACAATCGCACTGCAGAGGCATGCCGTCGAAAACTCCCTCATATGTTGTTTTTTGTCTGTCAGGAAATCGAGTGATCTTGTTAAAAGCGTATTTTTTAAAGAAATATGTTGACATGACACGAAATAATAAAAACTGTTTTTGATAACTTTACAGGCGGTATTTATGGCGAATTGAACATGTGTGTGTGTGGGGGGGGGGGGGGGGGGGTTGTTTGGGGGTGGAGGATGGGGCTGGGGAGGGTGGGTGAGAAGGATGTGAATGGGTTTGGGTGGGGGTAATATTTCATGTGTGATAAATCAGAGGGAATGCATGTACATACTTATTTAATAACTGGCGTGGCAAAGTTTTCCTTTGATAGGATAGCAACTACAAATCGGGCATATGTTTTGTATAACTTGTACTTCCTGTCTGGCATACATGTACCTTGTCACATGAATGCCTTCAATACAGACATATTGCCACTATAAATTATCATATTAACATAAGTCAAAATTAAGTCAGCAAGATGTATACTAATACTGTGAGGTCATTAGTATAATGACAGAGTGTGGAAATGGAGGTAACTGCTTTTGTTTCAAGACATTATTCCTGAATCAGGACTTCCACCAGGCCATGCCAAGGGGCTGATCCAAAAGGCAGATGGAAAATCAAGAACAGTGGAAGGCAAACTTCATCTTTTTCTCATGGGACTTTACAGTTTGCATTCTGTATTGTTATTTCCAAGTCAGGGCAGTGCCTTCCGTGAAGAGTCTTGAGAAAGCCTACACTGAAATGAAGTCTGTATAAACTGGTCTGAAGAACAGGCATGTAAAGTTACGTTACTATGAAAGCATTGTGTTATGCACACCCTGTATTTATTCAGTGTTGAAATAGAGAGTGTAAGTGGCTGTTATGTGATAGTGCAGAAGACTTCACATGTTTGGGGTGGTTTTTATGCTACATGTGCATATTTGTCCTTTGGTGTAATGTTGGGCTTTGAAGCCACAACTTGTCAAAATTCCTCTGCAGTGCATTTCATTACATGCATCATTTTCCTCAAAGATTAATTATGCTGTTGGTGAGATGGATTGGTCAGTGCGATGTTTAATGCAGTACAGCTTTGTAGCCCGTGCATAGTGGAATAGTCACATATCATCACTTCGGTAGTAACAGCAGAAGTTGTTTCAGTACCTGCCCTATCTCTGGCATGTATTCCATAGGAGAATCGATGGAGTTTGCTTGAACGTTGTGAGTATAGCTGATAGCAGAGAGCTTGGTGAGCATTTTAAGGCAGAATACATTAAGATATATCTCAACGTAGACTTTTTCTGGTTCATACAAGGATAAATAAACATGTGAATTGTAGTATGCCTACCCTCTTAATGGCATGATATAAAGGGGGAAGATTATAAATAGTGTACGTTTATCCCTCCAGGATTACTGGAGGTCCTACAGACTTTATCTGTCTGTGTGTGTGTCTGTCTGTCTGTCTGTCCCGACTTCACGGCTGATTTCTAAAAAACTACTGGACGGATTTTCTTGACATTTTGCACACTAACTGGAAGGTAGGTCCGATTGAATGTGTCAAATTTTCAGAATCGAGGCTTGACGAAAAAGTGGTTTTTTAAGGTCGTACACTCGAAAGCGCTTCCCCAAATACTCGATTCATGGAATAGCCAAATTGCGAAATGTGTGACGTCATCAATACCGTGACGTAATTTATTGTGTGTGTATATCTCTCTGTCGATTCTCAACGGCTGATTTCTCAAAAAACTACTGGACGGATTTCCTTGGCATTTTGCACACTTACTGGAAGTTAGGTCCGATTGAATGTATCAAATTTTCAGAATCGAGGATTGAAAGTAAAGTGATTTATTTAGGTCGTAAACTCGAAAACCCCCCCCTGAGATGTCAATAGACGGAATAGCCGAAATCTCCCTCCACGGCCACGCCTCTTTCTCGCTATAGCTCGCGTGATAACACATGCAGGCGGGAAAATGGCTTCCACATGAACGCAGACTGACTCATTGCGTTGTATTCCGGACAGCATTTGTGTCTCATTTTTGCCAGACAGTGAGAAGATTTCTCAGACTGTGATAGAGTGCACACGGTTAGTTGTTCATTTCGATTTGTCTCCGCCATATGCTTTGCACTGTTTCCCGCTCTGTGAGTTTATTGTACTTGGGTACTGGTGTAGTGGATAGCACTTTCGGTGATTTTCACGCTACTAGCGGAGATTGTGTCAAATAAATCCAAACTGCTTATTAATTTCAAATTTTTTAAAATATGGAAATACGTTGAAAGCAAGTATTTAGTTCCCCTTTTTGTTTGCTGTTTTTTCAGTTTTTCACCACTACAACACTATGACATGCAAGATGACGAGGGTAGGGGCCGTTATTGCGGAGGGCCGCTATTGCGGAATGTTTTTTGTAACAAAAGTTCTTTTGTCCTAAAACGCCTAAAAAACCATAAAATATTAGTTACTTAAAAAAAAAAACTTATACATTTTTTAGTGTTTTATCAATAACGGGTGAAGCTTTATATTCTAACTCCATCCCATGTTTGACTGTCAACGGGTGGTTTCTACGCCCTAACTCCAGGGCCCGACGCTGATGTTGGACACAAACGTGACAAAAAGTAACGCATCCGTGTTTAGGTGAAACTCCCCGGACAGGCTAAGTCAGTCAGGCGGGATGGCGGGTGCGGCCTAGGCTGAGCGCTATCAGTAAAACCCGAAAAAAAGTAACACAAATGTTATGGTTTTTTTACGCGTTTTAGGACAAACGAATCAAAATGGCCAAAGAACCTTTGTTACAATAAAAATCTCGCAATAGCGGCCCTCCGCAATAGCGGCCCTCCGCAATAGCGGCCCTCCGCAATAGAGAGCCGACCCCGGTGATGATAGCGTCCATGCTGTTCTGCCTGCAAATAAATGATCTGACCCATATTATTGGTGCGACGTGCTTGTATGATGTGCTCGGTGACACTCTCCGTACTCTCATCCCGTATATATGTTGAGAACAAAGGCAGAACACGTACTGTAAACATGGCAATAGTCTGGCATAGTTGTGCGGTGAAAGAGAGAAAACGAGTGTCGTGGAATCGAAATTCGTGACAGTGTAATTTTTGTTAATATTCACAAATTCACATTGATACAAGTGGCTCGAAATAAATCTTTTGCACACTGCGCAGTTCGCATAGCAGCCATAATAAAGTAAAGAGAAAAAACCACCACCACACAGAGAGAGAAAAAAGGACATACAACTGAATGATGCAGCCGTCATAAGAAACGGTGACAGATATGAGATCTGGAATGGAAGACGGGGGTAATTGGGGGAAAAAAGAGGGGGGGGGGGGGGGGCTGTGAGGGAGGGCGAAATGCGTTTTTCCCGTTTTGTGTGAGTGAGTGTGTGTGTGTGTGTGTGTGTGTGTGTGTGTGTGCGCGCGTGCGTGCTGAGGGGGTCGGGGGTGGCGATAGGTAGGGTGGGGAATGGGGTAGGGGAAGCAGATGCAAAAGCAGAAGACTTCCATCTGTTGAAGACGTGATGTCAAGCTTTGGATATACCACTGTGATCCTGTACACAAAGCAGTGTGTGACTTACTTCAAACGTTACAGTGGCACTACAGACATCCTGTTATCCCTCCAGGTTTACTGAAGGTCCTACAGACTTTATCCCTCCAGGTTTACTGGAGGTCCTACAAAATTTATCTGTGTATGTGTCTGTCTGTCCCGACTTCACGGCTGATTTCTCCAAAACTACTGGACGGAGTGCCTTGACATTTTGCACACTAACTGGAAGTTAGGTCCGATGGAATGTATCAAATTTTCAGAATCAAGGCTTGAAGAGAAAGTGGTTTTTAAGGTCGTAAACTCGAAAGCGCCTCGCCAAATAGTCGATTGACGGAATGGCGAAATTGCAAAATGTGCGACGTCATCAATACCGTGACGTAATTTATTGTGTATCTCTGCCTGTCAGGCCCTACGTAACGGCTGATTTCTCAAAAACTACTGGACGGATTTCCTTGGCATTTTACACACTTACTGGAAATTAGGTCCGATTGAATGTGTCAAATGTTCAGAATCGAGGTGTGAAAAAAAAGTGATTTATTTAGGTCGTAAACTCGAAAGCCCCCCCCCCCCTCAAAATCGATTGATGTAAGAGAATAATCTTTTCCTACTTGCACAAAACAGTGGCTTCTTAGTATGTTGAACGTCTACCAGCAGACGCAAAAAAGCGGTAATACGATAAGATTATCCCTCCAGGTTTACTGGAGGTCCTACAGACTTTATTTAGACGAAATTAACTCAATGACGACGCATCTCATCATATGATGAGGTGAGGTGAGCAACGGTTGACGACACATTTCATCATATGATGCGGTGCTTATATAAATTTCTTGTGCGTGTTGTGAGGGGCTCTTAACCAATCGAGGTAGTCTAGTTCTCTTATAAGATAGTGAAGAACATTGTAGATCGTCTGTGTCTCTCAATTTGAAGAGGATAAGTCACTGCCAGACTTTGTTTATACATGTGGCAAGGGGGCGATTTCAACGCTAAATCGCAATGGCGTTGCAGCAGGACGATGAGGATTTTGTTTAAATCGCTATCAAAGAAGGATCAGATGAGAAGGACGATGTGCCCGTATTTTCCGAAGAGGACGAACATGAAAAAGATGCAGTTTTAGAGGAGCAGATTATAGATATAGTGCACGAACTGCTGACCGAAGAAGAGGAATCGGAAACTGATCCGTACATGTTGTCGGCTGAGCCGAACTAAGTCTAAAAACAGGCACGCCAGATGGTACCCATCTTTGTTGCAATACTATATATATGCACACAAAAAATATCGAGAGAATGAAATTGATCTACAAGGATAAATGAGACAAAGAGCGTTCTAATAATGGCAACAGTTTTTCCATTGCTTGATTAGTATTTTTTCAGCAATTTCTGTAAAAATGCGCAGAAACATGCGTCTCTAGTCAATACGAGCTAAAATAGCGCCGTCTTCAGTGAGTTAAGATCTATGAGCAAGAGGATTAAACGGTGGAGGTGACAGCTCGGTGCTTCAGATCAATGCGAAAAAATGAAGCACCACATCCACTTTCTTTCCATCTTGACGCTGCTAAGCAGAAGATCAACCATCCTCATTGCTCGTGCAAGGCTGGGTAAGTGTTGTTTTTTTAAAATCATTTATCTGTTACGTGTTTGATGGAGTAACCTAAGCTCGCATTCCAAAATTGTAGAACCTACTCTTGAAGTGTTGTGTGTGGAGCCAAAAAGCTTGCGCAACTGTCCTTCGCACTGACTGTCCTATGCACGGACTGTCCTTTGCATTAACTGTCCTTCACACTGACTGTTCTATGCACTGACTGTCTGATGCACTGACTGTCCTATGCACTTTCACACTGACCAGTGCACAGAATGACCGGTGCGTGTCCGAAGCACTGGTGAGCGCGACAAAAACTTGGAGCGGACTGCTAGATCTTTACCCACTGTAGAAAGCGCACTTCCCCTCCTCTCCTTCGTGACAATCTCCTTGTCAGTGCATAGAACAGTCAGTGTGAAGGACAGTTAATGCAAAGGACGGTCAGTGCAAAGGACAGTCCGTGCATAGGACAGTCAGTGCAAAGGACAGTTGCGCAAGCTTTTTGGATCCACACACAACACTTCAACAGTAGCTTAGGTTACTCCATCAAACACGTAACAGATAAATGATTTTAAAAAAACAACACTTACCCAGCCTTGCACGAGCAATGAGCAATGCATGACCAGGTTCGATTCTGCGCTGAAACTTTTTTTCCTCTCTTTTTTCGAGAGGTTGTGGGTTCGAACCCAACCTGATTTTTGTGTTGTGTGTGTGTGTGTGTTTTCCTCCTCTTTTCTCGAGAGGTTGCGGGTTCAAACCCGATCTTTGTTTAAAATATATATATATATATATATATATGCCAAAACCTGGAGGTTCAGCGCCAGCGGTTTTTATTGATGCAGGTGAAACGTCAGAATCTGATTATTATTTTTGATACATTATACATAATTTACAGCTATCAAGGTTGATGAGTTCTGGCTTGTGAAAAAATGACCAAAATGCGGGTTTTACACCAACGTGCACTTTGAAATGTTTTTCAGTTTTCAGCACAGACTTAAAAATAAATGTCTTGGCTGAGACTCCTTTAAAAATAGCTTCACTAGTAAGAAAATTCAAGTCAGAAGAAAGAGTGTGTAGGGTGAGATGTTTATAATTTTGGAAATACAGCAGTTCAAAGTACGGCCTCAGTTACGTTGTGGCCATTTTCTTGGTCGCACAGATTTCGTTTTGGCTCATATTTCTGGTTAAATATCTACCTAGGGGAAAGGTATGCATGAGCGTGCGTATGTGCGTATTTGTCGTGTGTCCGTAGGCGCGTGCGCCTGTTAATATGTGTTTGTGAGCGTGTGTATGTGTGTGCCTGCGTGTATGTGTGTGTGTGTGACAATGTGTGTGTGTGTGTGTGTGTGTGTGTGTGACAATGTGTGTGTGTGTGTGTGCATGTGTGTGTGTATGTGTGTGTGTATGTGTGTGTGTGTGTGTGTGTGTACGCACACGCACATGAATACACATGTATGAGCATTAATGTGCAGATGAAATAACTATGTTATTTATGAATGCAAAAAATATGGGTAAGAAGGAACTGAAAAAGAAGTGTAAGAAAATATGCAATATAACTTTCTCCCGCACCCCTATATAGGTAACATGTATTTTGCATAGCGTTTCATGGATAAAAGCGAAATAATGCAGGTTGCAAGTGCATTAATCATTGTCCCAATGAACATATTGATTTAACATGTCTTGCGTAATTTTACCTTCTGTCTTAAAATGACGTGTAAGCGTAATGCGAATTCAGTCGACAGACAGTGTGCACCTGTAAACAGTTCGATACATGACCTCTCGGACTTCGGGGAAAACTTTGCATCCTGTATTTAGTGTTGATAATGAGCTACATTATTGACTGACGTCACGCTGAAACAGGGAGAGCAATGATTGCAGGGTAGAGCTGGCGCAAACAATGTAATCACAGTTTAAAGACTCGTGTTTATGGAAGACGCACACACTCACTACCTACCTCATGCCGTGCGAGAAGCAAAGAGTATACCTTTTTGTCAAGACTCACCCTACGCTTTCTGCTCTGTGCGTCCGTCCGTCTGCGCCCTGCACACAGAGAGGAAATACTTCAGTGGTGAGTGAATGTTTGTCTCTAATAGCAGTACCCAAGCAAAAGTGACCAGGATGTTGAGACTCTCAAAACGTATTCTTGAATGTGGTCTGAACAGAAACATGACTTTAAAAAAGTGACTGCACTGTGACAGAGTGCACCAAGTACTTTCAGCATGTGCTTATGACAGTTTTTCGGGACATGACATTCATATCAAGCACCGCATCATGTGCAGCGGGAATCTAATGTTCAGTTCTACAACACAAATACTATGATTCTGAGCACAATCATGCAACGGCAAAGTATTGACATTTTAAACAAATGCATGCAATGCTTTGCATCCCTTTCATTCCCAAGATAGACCCACAGCTCGGCGCCCTTTGTCAAAGCCTCCCCTGCTAGAGGACCTAGGACTTACTGAGCAGGACCAGACCGAATACAGCAGCCACGGTGACGACAAGGAGTCCAATGGAGATGATGGCTATTGTCATCCAGGGCATTGTGTCTGGAAAATAGAACAGGAAGCGACGAATCAACACAGAAAACGTTTATGCATTCCACTGACTCGCCTCTCTAATCAAATATTCCATTCATCAGTTCCTTGGAAAACTGCACTTCGTCAATGAGCAGCATGTCCTGCCATCAGTGAAAGTTTGCACGTTTCTACACAGTCTGACCTCACTAGAACTGAACATGGCAGTCTTTGTGTTCACTTCTCGCTTTGCGCTCTACTTCTGCAAGGCAGAAAGTTTTGTCTGTGTCAGCATCAGCTGTGTGAGTACACTGTTGCTGTAGGGGGCCGCCCTCCTGTTGTTTTTTGTTGTTGTCTGTTGTGATGACAGGGAATATTGTCCGGACAGTTTGTAATCTTCCAGGAGTCACTACATTGTGATCAGGGGAAGTATTGCAAACACCACACCTTAATATGTTCTCCAACGGCAACATTCCTGTTTATTAAAGTTTTTTTCCCTTCATATTTACATGTTATTCATAGTCTGCAGTTAGTTATGAAAAAATGATGGCTACATGCCTATGACGTCAGACCTTTGTGACTTATTCGCATGCAGCCTTACAACTGAATGTGCAGAAACTTTGACGCACATACAAGACGTATTGATAGAAGACTATAACAGAGTGACGACCACAATACTGATTTTTTAAAATAATAAACTGTATGAAGAAACTCTACCAGGGAGTAGAAGCATTAACGAATACTTCACAGTTTTGTTTAAATTAGAGCCGAAGTTCTGCGTGAGCCTGAAACTCGAGGAAAAATCTCAGTTACAGCGAGTTTCCTGGATTCTCTCTAGGTCCCGCAGTCTCGTGTCCATTTCTAAACTACGGTCAAGATTACATCAAAATCAGAATATGAAAGCGAGTCTGTGAGGCCCTGATGAGGTATGCTAAAGAAAACTCATCTTGGTGAAATATTGGCAGTTTGTCCCATGTGCTGGTTTCAGCATGACAAAGAAGAAATCAAGCAGATTATTAAAGGTCTGTCTCTCTCTATCAAGCGTTCTCCTATGGATATTACATTTATCTTTCAAAGAATTTCGAAGAAGAACGAGGATGTGGGGGGTTAGTTTTGGGGTGGGGGTGGGGAGAATCACTCTGCACAGATTGTCAAACAGATTATTAAACAGACAAAAAGTTCGTCATTGATAGTTGTTAGTGATCTATAGTCCATAGCTCATACTTTGTCAGCTACTGCGGCACATGATCAAGTGTTGCCATCCCACATCTGCTTTGAGGAGCTACAGAGCTGATCCCTGCGTTCCGTTGCACTCTGCTTCATCTCTGCTACGATATAGCAGCCTCAAGAGGTTTGTTTGGCTAATTTTAGTTAATGACTTTAAAAGCAAATTATCATTAAAAGTATAGGGTTTTGGAGGCCCTCTTTGAATACACGAATCCCCATAAGTATTTAACTCTCAAATGTATCCCTCTTGATCAAAGAAACCACTTAATAAAAGCATTAGGGTCGAAAATCATTCATA
This sequence comes from Theodoxus fluviatilis, assembly GCA_034096865.1. NCBI lineage: Eukaryota > Metazoa > Mollusca > Gastropoda > Cycloneritida > Neritidae > Theodoxus > Theodoxus fluviatilis. The sequence goes on from JAWQFJ010000442.1 coordinate 11,168, forward strand.
CACAATCTTTGGTGACGTTTCACCCAGTGGCAGAGGTCAACTTCCTGTCAAGGTCACGCAGCAGCTAGAGCATCTCAGAAGGCGCTCTAACTGCTTCACACTAGAGTGCGCCACTTGCTGTGCCTAGCAACGATGAAACTACAGAACCCGTAGCCGCATTTGATTGGCTCATACTAATCAAAACTAACTGGAAGTCACTCCACGGACTTGCACGGTAAACATGCTGTGAACCATGGAGTTTACCTACAATGGAAGTGGCAAACGTACCGATTGCTTTCAAATTTTGAAGAAATGAATGTTTTCGTGCTTTCAGCACCGTGGCAGAGTGGATTTATGTCTTGGTTTGATATCTGTAGTAAACGTCGGCATTTATACCCATACGTGTAACGAGGTAGCAGACGACACACATTTTGGGATTCCTTTGACCTTCCTCTATGACTGGTGATGGTTATCTCCCATTTGTTTTGTTATAAATGGATTTTCAATCCTAATGCTATAATGAGGTAGTCTATTTGATCAAGAGGGATATAATTGAATGTGAAATCATTTTGGGGATCCATGTATCCAAAGAGGGCCTCCAAAACCCTCTACTTTTAATGGTAACGTGCTTTTAAAGTAATCAAAGAAACCGACCAATCGAAACTCCTGAGCCTGCTACATCATAGCAGAGATGAAGCAGAGTGCAACGGAACGCAGGGCATGCTTCTTGCAGACAAGTACAGGGGTTGGGGCTTTCTCTGCTCACCACTCCGCCTCCCTCTCCCTCTGCCACAGCCACTCACCACTCTCCCTCTGCCACAGCCACTCACCTCTCTCCCTCTGCCACAGCCACTCACCACTCTCCCTCTGCCACAGCCACTCACCTCTCTCCCTCTGCCACAGCCACTCACCACTCTCCCTTTGCCACAGCCACTCACATCTCTCCCTCTGCCACAGCCACTCAGCAATCTCCCTCTGCCACAGCCACTCATCTCTAGCCCTCTGCCACAGCCACTCACCACTCTCCCTCTGCCACAGCCACTCACCACTCTCCCTCTGCCACAGCCACTCACCTCTCTCCCTCTGCCACAGCCACTCACCTCTCTCCCTCTGCCACAGCCACTCACTATCTCCCTCTGCCACAGCCACTCACATCTCTCCCTCTGCCACAGCCACTCACCAATCTCCCTCTGCCACAGCCACTCATCTCTAG
>JAWQFJ010000442.1:12369-22369 GCA_034096865.1 Theodoxus fluviatilis
ACTCACCTCTCTCCTCTGCCACAGCCACTCACCTCTCTCCCTCTGCCACAGCCACTCACCTCTCTCCCTCTGCCACAGCCACTCACCTCTCTCCCTCTGCCACAGCCACTCACCCTCTGCCACAGCCACTCACCTCTCTCCCTCTGCCACAGCCACTCACCTCTCTCCCTCTGCCACAGCCACTCACCTCTCTCCCTCTGCCACAGCCACTCACCTCTCTCCCTCTGCCACAGCCACTCACCTCTTTTCCTCTGCCACAGCCACTCACCTCTCTCCCTCTGCCACAGCCACTCACCTCTCTCCCTCTGCCACAGCCACTCACCTCTCTCCCTCTGCCACAGCCACTCACCTCTCTCCCTCTGCCACAGCCACTCACCTCTCTCCCTCTGCCACAGCCACTCACCTCTCTCCCTCTGCCACAGCCACTCACCTCTCTCCCTCTGCCACAGCCACTCACCTCTCTCCCTCTGCCACAGCCACTCACCTCTCTCCCTCTGCCACAGCCACTCACCTCTCTCCTCTGCCACAGCCACTCACCTCTCTCCCTCTGCCACAGCCACTCACCACTCTCCCTCTGCCACAGCCACTCACCTCTCTCCCTCTGCCACAGCCACTCACCTCTCTCCTCTGCCACAGCCACTCACCTCTCTCCCTCTGCCACAGCCACTCACCTCTCTCCCTCTGCCACAGCCACTCACCTCTCTCTCCACAGCCACTCACCTCTCTCCTCTGCCACAGCCACTCACCTCTCTCCCTCTGCCACAGCCACTCACCACTCTCCCTCTGCCACAGCCACTCACCTCTCTCCCTCTGCCACAGCCACTCACCTCTCTCCCTCTGCCACAGCCACTCACCTCTCTCCCTCTGCCACAGCCACTCACCTCTCTCCCTCTGCCACAGCCACTCACCTCTCTCCCTCTGCCACAGCCACTCACCTCTCTCCCTCTGCCACAGCCACTCACCTCTCTCCCTCTGCCACAGCCACTCACCTCTCTCCTCTGCCACAGCCACTCACCTCTCTCCCTCTGCCACAGCCACTCACCTCTCTCCCTCTGCCACAGCCACTCACCACTCTCCCTCTGCCACAGCCACTCACCTCTCTCCCTCTGCCACAGCCACTCACCCTCTGCCACAGCCACTCACCTCTCTCCCTCTGCCACAGCCACTCACCTCTCTCCCTCTGCCACAGCCACTCACCCTCTCTGCCACAGCCACTCACCTCTCTCCCTCTGCCACAGCCACTCACCTCTCTCCCTCTGCCACAGCCACTCACCTCTCTCCCTCTGCCACAGCCACTCACCTCTCTCCCTCTGCCACAGCCACTCACCTCTCTCCCTCTGCCACAGCCACTCACCCTCTGCCACAGCCACTCACCTCTCTCCCTCTGCCACAGCCACTCACCTCTCTCCCTCTGCCACAGCCACTCACCTCTCTCCCTCTGCCACAGCCACTCACCTCTCTCCCTCTGCCACAGCCACTCACCTCTCTCCCTCTGCCACAGCCACTCACCTCTCTCCCTCTGCCACAGCCACTCACCTCTCTCCTCTGCCACAGCCACTCACCTCTCTCCCTCTGCCACAGCCACTCACCTCTCTTCCTCTGCCACAGCCACTCACCACTCTCCCTCTGCCACAGCCACTCACCTCTCTCCCTCTGCCACAGCCACTCACCTCTCCTCCTCTGCCACAGCCACTCACCACTCTCCCTCTGCCACAGCCACTCACCTCTCTCCCTCTGCCACAGCCACTCACCTCTCTCCCTCTGCCACAGCCACTCACCTCTCTCCCTCTGCCACAGCCACTCACCACTCTCCCTCTGCCACAGCCACTCACCTCTCTCCTCTGCCACAGCCACTCACCTCTCTCCCTCTGCCACAGCCACTCACCACTCTCCCTCTGCCACAGCCACTCACCTCTCTCCCTCTGCCACAGCCACTCACCTCTCTCCCCATCTGCCACAGCCACTCACCACTCTCCCTCTGCCACAGCCACTCACCTCTCTCCCTCTGCCACAGCCACTCACCACTCTCCTTCTGCCACAGCCACTCACCTCTCTCCCTCTGCCACAGCCACTCACCACTCTCCTTCTGCCACAGCCACTCACCTCTTTCCCTCTGCCACAGCCACTCACCTCTTTCCCTCTGCCACAGCCACTCACCTCTCTCCCTCTGTCACAGCCACTCACCTCTCTCCCTCTGCCACAGCCACTCACCTCTCTCCCTCTGCCACAGCCACTCACCTCTCTCCTTCTGCCACAGCCACTCACCTCACTCTCCTTCTGCCACAGCCACTCACCTCTCTCCATCTGCCACAGCCACTCACCACTCTCCCTCTGCCACAGCCACTCACCTCTCTCCCTCTGCCACAGCCACTCACCTCTCTCCATCTGCCACAGCCACTCACCACTCTCCCTCTGCCACAGCCACTCACCTCTTTCCCTCTGCCACAGCCACTCACCTCTTTCCCTCTGCCACAGCCACTCACCTCTTTCCCTCTGCCACAGCCACTCACCTCTCTCCCTCTGCCACAGCCACTCACCTCTCTCCCTCTGCCACAGCCACTCACCTCTCTCCTTCTGCCACAGCCACTCACCACTCTCCCTCTGCCACAGCCACTCACCTCTCTCTCTCTGCCACAGCCACTCTCCCTCTGCCACAGCCACTCACCTCTCTCCCTCTGCCACAGCCACTCACCTCTCTCTCTCTGCCACAGCCACTCACCACTCTCCCTCTGCCACAGCCACTCACCTCTCTCCCTCTGCTACAGCCACTCTCCCTCTGCCACAGCCACTCACCTCTCTCCCTCTGCCACAGCCACTCACCACTCTCCCTCTGCCACAGCCACTCACCTCTCTCCCTCTGCCACAGCCACTCTCCCTCTGCCACAGCCACTCACCTCTCTCCCTCTGCCACAGCCACTCACCACTCTCTCTCTGCCACAGCCACTCACCTCTCTCCCTCTGCCACAGCCACTCACCTCTTTCCCTCTGCCACAGCCACTCACCTCTCTCCCTCTGCCACAGCCACTCACCTCTCTCCCTCTGCCACAGCCACTCACCTCTCTCCCTCTGCCACAGCCACTCACCTCTTTCCCTCTGCCACAGCCACTCACCTCTCTCCCTCTGCCACAGCCACTCACCACTCTCTCTCTGCCACAGCCACTCACCTCTCTCCCTCTGCCACAGCCACTCACCTCTCTCCCTCTGCCACAGCCACTCACCTCTCTCCTTCTGCCACAGCCACTCACCTCTCTCCCTCTGCCACAGCCACTCACCTCTCTCCATCTGCCACAGCCACTCACCACTCTCCCTCTGCCACAGCCACTCACCTCTCTCCCTCTGCCACAGCCACTCACCTCTCTCCATCTGCCACAGCCACTCACCACTCTCCCTCTGCCACAGCCACTCACCTCTTTCCCTCTGCCACAGCCACTCACCTCTTTCCCTCTGCCACAGCCACTCACCTCTTTCCCTCTGCCACAGCCACTCACCTCTTTCCCTCTGTCACAGCCACTCACCTCTCTCCTTCTGCCACAGCCACTCACCACTCTCCCTCTGCCACAGCCACTCACATCTTTCTCTCTGCCACAGCCACTCTCCCTCTGCCACAGTCTCTCACCTCTCTCCCTCTGCCACAGCCACTCACCACTCTCTCTCTGCCACAGCCACTCACCGCTCTCCCTCTGCCACAGCCACTCTCATCTTTCTCTCTGCTACAGCCACTCTCCCTCTGACACAGCCTCTCACCTCTCTCCCTCTGCCACAGCCACTCACCACTCTCCTTCTGCCACAGCCACTCACATCTTTCTCTCTGCTACAGCCACTCTCCCTCTGCCACAGCCTCTCACCTCTCTCCCTCTGCCACAGCCACTCACCACTCTCTCTCTGCCACAGCCACTCACCTCTCTCCCTCTGCCACAGCCACTCACCTCTTTCCCTCTGCCACAGCCACTCACCTCTCTCCCTCTGCCACAGCCACTCACCTCTCTCCCTCTGCCACAGCCACTCACCTCTCTCCCTCTGCCACAGCCACTCACCTCTTTCCCTCTGCCACAGCCACTCACCTCTCTCCCTCTGCCACAGCCACTCACCACTCTCTCTCTGCCACAGCCACTCACCTCTCTCCCTCTGCCACAGCCACTCACCTCTCTCCCTCTGCCACAGCCACTCACCTCTCTCCCTCTGCCACAGCCACTCACCTCTCTCCCTCTGCCACAGCCACTCACCACTCTCCCTCTGCCACAGCCACTCACCTCTCTCCCTCTGCCACAGCAGCCACTCACCTCTCTCCCTCTGCCACAGCCACTCACCTCTCTCCCTCTGCCACAGCCTCTCACCTCTCTCCCTCTGCCACAGCCACTCACCTCTCTCCCTCTGCCACAGCCACTCACCTCTCTCCCTCTGCCACAGCCACTCACCACTCTCCCTCTGCCACAGCCACTCACCTCTCTCCCTCTGCCACAGCCACTCACCACTCTCCCTCTGCCACAGCCACTCACCTCTCTCCCTCTGCCACAGCCACTCACCTCTCTCCCTCTGCCACAGCCACTCACCACTCTCCCTCTGCCACAGCCACTCACCACTCTCCCTCTGCCACAGCCACTCACCTCTCTCCCTCTGCCACAGCCACTCACCTCTTTCCCTCTGCCACAGCCACTCACCTCTCTCCTTCTGCCACAGCCACTCACCTCTTTCCCTCTGCCACAGCCACTCACCTCTTTCCCTCTGCCACAGCCACTCACCTCTCTCCTTCTGCCACAGCCACTCACCTCTCTCCCTCTGCCACAGCCACTCACCTCTTTCCCTCTGCCACAGCCACTCACCTCTCTCCCTCTGCCACAGCCACTCACCACTCTCCCTCTGCCACAGCCACTCACCTCTCTCCCTCTGCCACAGCCTCTCACCTCTCTCCCTCTGCCACAGCCACTCACCTCTCTCCCTCTGCCACAGCCACTCACCGCTCTCCCTCTGCCACAGCCACTCACCTCTCTCCCTCTGCCACAGCCACTCACCTCTCTCCCTCTGCCACAGCCACTCACCACTCTCCCTCTGCCACAGCCACTCACCTCTCTCCCTCTGCCACAGCCACTCACCACTCTCCCTCTGCCACAGCCACTCACCTCTCTCCCTCTGCCACAGCCACTCACCACTCTCCCTCTGCCACAGCCACTCACCACTCTCCCTCTGCCACAGCCACTCACCTCTCTCCCTCTGCCACAGCCACTCACCTCTTTCCCTCTGCCACAGCCACTCACCTCTTTCCCTCTGCCACAGCCACTCACCGCTCTCCCTCTGCCACAGCCACTCACCTCTCTCCCTCTGCCACAGCCACTCACCACTCTCCCTCTGCCACAGCCACTCACCTCTCTCCCTCTGCCACAGCCACTCACCACTCTCCCTCTGCCACAGCCACTCACCTCTCTCCCTCTGCCACAGCCACTCACCACTCTCCCTCTGCCACAGCCACTCACCTCTCTCCCTCTGCCACAGCCACTCACCTCTCTCCTTCTGCCACAGCCACTCACCACTCTCCCTCTGCCACAGCCACTCACCTCTCTCCCTCTGCCACAGCCACTCACCTCTTTCCCTCTGCCACAGCCACTCACCGCTCTCCCTCTGCCACAGCCACTCACCTCTCTCCCTCTGCCACAGCCACTCACCACTCTCCCTCTGCCACAGCCACTCACCTCTCTCCCTCTGCCACAGCCACTCACCTCTCTCCCTCTGCCACAGCCACTCACCACTCTCCCTCTGCCACAGCCACTCACCGCTCTCCTTCTGCCACAGCCACTCACCTCTCTCCCTCTGCCACAGCCACTCACCACTCTCCCTCTGCCACAGCCACTCACCTCTCTCCCTCTGCCACAGCCACTCACCTCTCTCCCTCTGCCACAGCCACTCACCACTCTCCCTCTGCCACAGCCACTCACCTCTTTCCCTCTGCCACAGCCACTCACCTCTCTCCCTCTGCCACAGCCACTCACCACTTTCCCTCTGCCACAGCCACTCACCTCTTTCCCTCTGCCACAGCCACTCACCTCTCTCCCTCTGCCACAGCCACTCACCTCTCTCCCTCTGCCACAGCCACTCACCTCTCTCCCTCTGCCACAGCCACTCACCACTCTCCCTCTGCCACAGCCACTCACCTCTCTCCCTCTGCCACAGCCACTCACCACTCTCCCTCTGCCACAGCCACTCACCTCTCTCCCTCTGCCACAGCCACTCACCACTCTCCCTCTGCCACAGCCACTCACCTCTCTCCCTCTGCCACAGCCACTCACCGCTCTCCCTCTGCCACAGCCACTCACCGCTCTCCCTCTGCCACAGCCACTCACCACTCTCCCTCTGCCACAGCCACTCACCACTCTCCTTCTGCCACAGCCACTCACATCTTTCTCTCTGCCACAGCCACTCACCACTCTCCCTCTGCCACAGCCACTCACCACTCTCCCTCTGCCACAGCCACTCACCACTCTCCCTCTGCCACAGCCACTCACCTCTTTCTCTCTGCCACAGCCACTCACCACTCTCCCTCTGCCACAGCCACTCACCACTCTCCCTCTGCCACAGCCACTCACCTCTCTCCCTCTGCCACAGCCACTCACACTCTCTCTCTGCCACAGCCACTCACCTCTCTCCCTCTGCCACAGCCACTCACCTCTCTCCCTCTGCCACAGCCACTCACATCTTTCTCTCTGCTACAGCCACTCTCCCTCTGCCACAGCCACTCACCACTCTCCCTCTGCCACAGCCACTCACCTCTCTCCCTCTGCCACAGCCACTCACCACTCTCCCTCTGCCACAGCCACTCACCACTCTCCTTCTGCCACAGCCACTCACCTCTCTCCCTCTGCCACAGCCACTAACCTCTCTCCCTCTGCCACAGCCACTCACCACTCTATCTGCCACAGCCATTCACCGCTCTCCCTCTGCCACACTCACTCACCTCTCTCCCTCTGCCACAACCACGCACCTCTCTCCCTCTGCCACAGCCACTCACCGCTCTCCCTCTGCCACAGCCACTCACCTCTCTCCCTCTGCCACAACCACTCACCTCTCTCCCTCTGCCACAGCCACTCAACACTCTCCCCATCTGCCACAACCACTCATCTCTCTCCCCATCTACCACAGCCACTGACCTCTCTCCCTCTGCCACAGCCACTCACCATTCTCCCTCTGCCACAGCCACTCACCACTCTCCCTCTGCCACAGCCACTCACCACTCTCCCTCTGCCACAGCCTCTCACCTCTCTCCCTCTGCCACAGCCACTCACCCACTATCCCTCTGCCACAGCCACTCACCTCTCTCCCTCTGCCACAGCCACTCACCACTCTCCCTCTGCCACAGCCACTCACCACTCTCCCTCTGCCACAGCCACTCACCACTCTCCCTCTGCCACAGCCACTCACCACTCTCCCTCTGCCACAGCCACTCACCTCTCTCCCTCTGCCACAGCCACTCACCACTCTCCATCTGCCACAGCCTCTCACCACTCTCCCTCTGCCACAGCCACTCACCTCTCTCCCTCTGCCACAGCCACTCACCTCTCTCCCTCTGCCACAGCCACTTACCACCCTCCCTCTGCCACAGCCACTCAACACTCTCCCTCTGCCACAGCCTCTCACCACTCTCCCTCTGCCACATCTACTCACCTCTTTCCCTCTGCTACAGCCACTCTCCCTCTGCCACAGCCACTCACCTCTCTCCCTCTGCCACAGCCACTCACCCCTCTCCCTCTGCCACAGCCACTCACCTCTCTCCCTCTGCCACAGCCACTCACCACTCTCCCTCTGCCACAGCCACTCACCTCTCTCAACAGCCACAGCCACTCACCTCTCTCCCTCTGCCACAGCCACTCACCACTCTCCCTCTGCCACAGCCACTCACCACTTTCCCTCTCCCACAACCACTCACCACTCTCCCTCTGCCACAGCCACTCACCACTCTCCCTCTGCCACAGCCACTCACCTCTCTCCCTCTGCCACAGCCACTAACCTCTCTCCCTCTGCCACAGCCACTAACCTCTCTCCCTCTGCCACAGCCACTAACCTCTCTCCCTCTGCCACAGCCACTCACCACTCTCCCTCTGCTACAGCCATTAACCTCTCTCCCTCTGCCACAGCCACTAACATCTCTCCCTCTGCCACAGCCACTCACCACTCTCCCTCTGCCACAGCCATTAACCTCTCTCCCTCTGCCACAGCCACTCACCTCTCTCCCTCTGCCACAGCCACTCACCACTCTCCCTCTGCCACAGCCACTCACCTCTCTCCCTCTGCCACAGCCACTCACCTCTCTCCCTCTGCCACAGCCACTCTCCCTCTGCCACAGCCACTCACCTCTCTCCCTCTGCCACAGCCACTCACCACTCTCCCTCTGCCACAGCCACTCACCTCTCTCCCTCTGCCACAGCCACTCACCTCTCTCCCCATCTGCCACTTCTGTTCCGAGGTCTTCAGCCGTGGTGTCAGCCTCCGTGGTGTGGGGCTCCGTGGTGGCTGAAAACAGAGCACAGGACTGAACTGGAATTGCGTTCCAATAGCAGAGCCAGTCTACAGGGGGCTCAGAGCACCGCCTCGCGATGGGATTTAAACTCGTATCTCCACCTTTTCACAATCATGACAACGGAAGAAACTCGATCTGTGACTAATACTGTGAAAATATGAAAATCTGTGAAAGGCTTGCCAATGAAATAACTGGTTGCATGGCCCAGTAACCCAACGCTAGATCGAATCTTTGGACATGCAACATATGACTGAAAACAAACCTGCAGGCCAGCAATACAGCCTTAGCAGAGTTCGTTGATTTCTGAGCTTGCAAAGAGATTGCTTGATGTATATGTCACCTCATTACGCATTTATATTGCGTCTGTTTGTCTTGGAAGGGCACATACATTGGTGTGTAGAAGAGGACTAATCATTTCAACACATAATGTGATTATCCTTCTCATCTGCTTGGGGTTTTTTCTGTTGACATGTTACTTGACGATTGAAGGTTTTGGTAGAAATGGTGATATTCGTGAAGTAGTAGTTCAGATCCAAATTGGCAGTGACTAGGCGAAATCAGTATCTGCCTTTTCAGCAATGAAACAAACCACGCATTCATTATTGTTACTACATTACCCTAGAAACAGTTATGGCACTCATCTCAAGAAGAACACAAAGACAACATTCCGTACGGGATTTGCACACGGCACATTCTGATATCGCCAGTATCGGATGTTAGGATTATTTACATAAAATCACTAATCAGTCTATGAAACACCACATGCATTTGCAGAAGACACAGTTTTCGCGTTTTGGTATCAAACATGAGGCATAAGTACAACAGAGGTGGAATAGATTTTAAAATGTGATCTTGGTCTATACAATAATACTGACAAAACATAACGTGTAACGTTTGATACTAAAACGCGAAAACTGTGTCTCCTGCAAACGCATGTGGTATTTAATAGACCGATCAGTGAGTTTATGTAAATAATCCTAACATCCGTTTCTGGCATTGTCAGAACGTGCCGTGTGCAATGCACGTATGCAAAGTTGTCTCTGGGATCTTTTTGAGGTGATGACGTGTGAACACTCCAATCTGAACAGGACCAATTCACCGAACTGGTCGACAGAGACACCTACGTCATTTCTGTGCATAGGCAAGGTTAAGACATTAGCAGCCAATTCAATATTTTCAACGTCATTATCAAAGTCTTTCACACGAAAGAAAGGGGGAACACTAACTTTAGATGAAAACAGAAAGGGCATAGAAAGTCTTCTGTACCCCCATGTAACTTTCTTTGACACCTCCTATTTATTAGGGCACGCAATAAAATGCAAGCAGTTTTTTTTTTACGTTTTAGCAATCCTAAAAAAATTAACTGCTTCCATGAATTGAATGACTCTCCTGTCCAGTTGCTGTAGTGATGAGATTGTGGTGTGCGTTTTTAACTATGGATTCAAAAGACCTGCAGCAGCTGGACTACGGAGAAATAACAAAATCAGAGCAAAACCA
>JAWQFJ010000442.1:27369-51020 GCA_034096865.1 Theodoxus fluviatilis
GGATTGAACATGCAAGCGGAGCACAAGGCTCGCCCCGAAGTCCCTGCTGAGACAGAGTATTCCCTTCAACTCGTCTCAGAGGTGCCTGACCATCAACACTGCTGCCATCACCCCTTTTGCTGTGACCAGAGACGAGTTCTGTCCCTGTAACTCGTATCAGAGATGCCTGCCCACCAGTGCTGCTGCTGCCGCTATCGCTTCAGCAGTAACTGTGAACCTCTACCTTCGCCTGCAAATTCTGGACTTGAAAGTCAGTGAACTCGTGTTATATGAACATTGTTTCATTGACGAACATTCAGTGAGCGATTTCCATAGACACATGAGATAAGTCATCCAAGTGGAACTGAGGATAAACTTTAACATTCATTAAATAAGGCTGGCCCATTGCTAAATATTCTTCTCGTGCATGCTTGATTTTTGCATGAAGATATCATAGTTTGCCATTATTTGATTAAATCATTATTAATTGATTTCTCATGACCTCTTCTTCTGGTTTTGAGAGAAAGAGACAGCGCGAATGAAGGCAGTGACTGATATGTGTGCAAGTCAGGCCTCATCCAATCATTGAATTATTAACATACTCCTAGACTCAGAGGACAACTTGTAACACACTCAACACCACATGCCTACAAAAACTCACACATTACACACATAAACAAAAAACAAAAACTGAGATCCAATAGAACAAATAAAACAAAATATACAATTTACACAGCACTCGCAGGCCAGGAACATTTTGTTTGTGGTAAGCCTGAACATTTCGCAGTTGTAGGACATGTACGTTCAAAGATAATGTCATTAATATTATTTGCGGCAACAGACGTTCTAGATAAGCAAATGGTAGGACAGCTTATTTTTGCTTTCTCAAAATATGATAGAACATTCCAAGTTTTCTGGTAACTGGCCCTTCTCTTCTGATAGCAATGTACTCCGACAGATGTCCAAGATGTATGGACAGACCGTCCAGTATCACAACGAAGATACAAGCGACACATAAAACCACAACAGCACAACTCACCGAGAGGCTTCAGGTAGACTGCATTGCTGGGAGGTGACGTGGTCTCCACAGGTCCTTCCCTGGCAGTGCACGTGTACTCGCCTGCGTCTGCCTCTGTCACGTTGGTGAAGGTCAGAGTTTGACCTGGCTGATCTCTGACCTCTGCATGGTCCTTGTACCAGGTGTACCTGGTGTCTTCACTGGGGATGTACTTTTGCATGATGATGCAGTGCAGGGAATAAGGACGACCACAGACAGGAGTGTCTCTGAACTCGACATTGGGCTTGGGTAGGATGTCACCTGGAACTAAAAATGGAAATCGAAGTCACATACAGTCTAACAATACAACGATTTTTGCAGGGGCAGAGGTCAGAGGCTGACCAGGAAGATAAACGGATGTGGGAAGCAATTGAACAGACAGGAAATCAGAAGAATGATGATCAGAAGAAAAAGGAGGAGCAGGAGTGGGAGGAAAAGGCGGAGAGCATGCAGGAGCAGGAGTGGGAGGTAAAGGAGGAGAGCATGCTGGAGCAGGAGTGGGAGGAAAAGGAGGAGAGCATGCTGGAGCAGGAGTGGGAGGAAAAGGAGGAGAGTATGCTGGAGCAGGAGTGGGAGGAAAAGGAGGAGAGCATGCTGGAGCAGGAGTGGGAGGAAAAGGAGGAGAGTATGCTGGAGCAGGAGTGGGAGGAAAAGGAGGAGAGTATGCTGGAGCAGGAGTGGGAGGAAAAGGAGGAGAGCATGCTGGAGCAGGAGTGGGAGGAGAGTATGCTGGAGCATGAGTGGGAGGAAAAGGAGGAGAGCATGCTGGAGCAGGAGTGGGAGGAAAAGGAGGAGAGCATGCTGGAGCAGGAGTGGGAGGAGAGCATGCTGGAGCAGGAGTGGGAGGAAAAGGAGGAGAGCATGCTGGAGCAGGAGTGGGAGGAAAAGGAGGAGAGCATGCTGGAGCAGGAGTGGGAGGAAAAGGAGGAGAGCATGCTGGAGCAGGAGTGGGAGGAAAAGGAGGAGAGCATGCTGGAGCAGGAGTGGAGGAAAGGAGGAGAGCATGCTGGAGCAGGAGTGGGAGGAAAAGGAGGAGAGCATGCTGGAGCAGGAGTGAGAGGAAAAGGAGGAGAGCATGCTGGAGCAGGAGTGGGAGGAAAAGGAGGAGAGTATGCTGGAGCAGGAAAAGGAGGAGAGTATGCTGGAGCAGGAGTGGGAGGAAAAGGAGGAGAGTATGCTGGAGCAGGAGTGGGAGGAAAAGGAGGAGAGCATGCTGGAGCAGGAGTGGGAGGAAAAGGAGGAGAGCATGCTGGAGCAGGAGTGGGAAGGAAAGGAGGAGAGCATGCTGGAGCAGGAGTGGAGGAAAAGGAGGAGAGCATGCTGGAGCAGGAGTGGGAGGAAAAGGAGGAGAGCATGCTGGAGCAGGAGTGGGAGGAGAGCATGCTGGAGCAGGAGTGGGAGGAAAAGGAGGAGAGCATGCTGGAGCAGGAGTGGGAGGAAAAGGAGGAGAGCATGCTGGAGCAGGAGTGGAGGAAAAGGAGGAGAGCATGCTGGAGCAGGAGTGGAGGAAAAGGAGGAGAGCATGCTGGAGCAGGAGTGGGAGGAAAAGGAGGAGAGCATGCTGGAGCAGGAGTGGGAGGAAAAGGAGGAGAGCATGCTGGAGCAGGAGTGGAAAAGGAGGAGAGCATGCTGGAGCAGGAGTGGGAGGAAAAGGAGGAGAGCATGCTGGAGCAGGAGTGGGAGGAAAAGGAGGAGAGCATGCTGGAGCAGGAGTGGGAGGAAAAGGAGGAGAGCATGCTGGAGCAGGAGTGGGAGGAAAAGGAGGAGAGCATGCTGGAGCAGGAAAAGGAGGAGAGTATGCTGGAGCAGGAGTGGGAGGAAAAGGAGGAGAGCATGCTGGAGCAGGAGTGGGAGGAAAAGGAGGAGAGCATGCTGGAGCAGGAAAAGGAGGAGAGCATGCTGGAGCAGGAGAAGGAGGAGAGCATGCTGGAGCAGGAGTGGGAGGAAAAGGAGGAGAGCATGCTGGAGCAGGAGTGGGATAAAAAAAAGAGGAGAGCATGCTGGAGCAGGAGGAGAGTATGCTGGAGCAGGAAAAGGAGGAGAGCATGCTGGAGCAGGAGTGGGAGGAAAAGGAGGAGAGCATGCTGGAGCAGGAGTGGGAGGAAAAGGAGGAGAGTATGCTGGAGCAGGAGTGGGAGGAAAAGGAGGAGAGCATGCTGGAGCAGGAAAAGGAGGAGAGCATGCTGGAGCAGGAAAAGGAGGAGAGCATGCTGGAGCAGGAGTGGGAGGAAAAGGAGGAGAGCATGCTGGAGCAGGAGTGGGAGGAAAAGGAGGAGAGCATGCTGGAGCAGGAGTGGGAGGAAAAGGAGGAGAGCATGCTGGAGCAGGAGTGGGAGGAAAAGGAGGAGAGCATGCTGGAGCAGGAGTGGAGGAGAGTATGCTGAGCAGGAAAAGGAGGAGAGTATGCTGGAGCAGGAGTGGGAGGAAAAGGAGGAGAGTATGCTGGAGCAGGAGTGGGAGGAAAAGGAGGAGAGCATGCTGGAGCAGGAGTGGGAGGAGAATATGCTGGAGCAGGAAAAGGAGGAGAGCATGCTGGAGCAGGAGTGGGAGGAAAAGGAGGAGAGTATGCTGGAGCAGGAGTGGGAGGAAAAGGAGGAGAGCATGCTGGAGCAGGAGTGGGAGGAAAAGGAGGAGAGTATGCTGGAGCAGGAGTGGGAGGAGAGTATGCTGGAGCAGGAGTGGGAGGAAAAGGAGGAGAGTATGCTGGAGCAGGAGTGGGAGGAGAGTATGCTGGAGCAGGAGTAAGAGGAGAGTATGCTGGAGCAGGAGTGGGAGGAGAGTATGCTGGAGCAGGAGTGGAGGAAAAGGAGGAGAGTATGCTGGAGCAGGAGTGGGAGGAGAGTATGCTGGAGCAGGAGTGGGAGGAAAAGGAGGAGAGTATGCTGGAGCAGGAGTGGGAGGAGAGTATGCTGGAGCAGGAGTGGGAGGAAAAGGAGGAGAGTATGCTGGAGCAGGAGTGGGAGGAAAAGGAGGAGAGTATGCTGGAGCAGGAGTGGGAGGAGAGTATGCTGGAGCATTAGTTGGAGGAAAAGGAGGAGAGTATGCTGGAGCAGGAGTGGGAGGAAAAGGAGGAGTGTCGCGCGCTGCTTGACAAGATTAAGAATAGAAGAGATAGGGTAGGTCTAAATTTAAACTCAGTTGCTATGGGGGCTAAGAGTTCAGGGGGGTTGGTAACCATTCAAAAGGGGGGTAGGAGTTAGGCACGTGGAAGTTTTGCTGCTCGTGGAATTCCCATGATGCATTTGGGATTTGAGGCATCACGTGGCTTTTTCGCGCTGAAGCGACGCGACCGTTAGTGTCATTCCTTTCTCGTCTGGGGAGACGGTCGGATGTGATGGAGTGACGGTCCTGGGGTGTGCGGCTCGCATGGCCAGAGAGGTCGCCACCTCTGAGGTTTCGACCACGGGGTCCTAACCGGGTTGGTTCTTGGAGAACCAGGGTTGCAGCTGGTCGCTGCGGGAATTGCTATGCTGCCTGCTGAGGCTACTTTTCCCTTTTTTTCTTCTTCCTTTCCCTCCCTTTATGGGGTTTCTTCCCCTTCCTACTTTGGTACCCTCGGGTGACTGGGGAGGCTGATTGTCCTGTCTGCGCTGGAAGGCGGACAAGTGGTGGAGCAACGCTGGAGAGAGTGGGACTGGGAGCGTGGTCGTCGGCTAGACCACTGTCCACGGGAGGACGAGTACCACGACGCGGGTCGTGGGGCGGAGCAACGCTGGAGAGAGCAAGGCTTTGGGGGGACGGGCGTTTACCAGCCTTCTGTCTACGGGAGACAGGGTCATCGTGGCACGGGTCACGGGTGGAGCAACGTTGGAAGGAGCGAGCTGGAGACACGAGCGTCTGCCAGCTCTCTGTCTCTGGGATACGGGGACTCCAACGGCACGGGTCGCCGTTGGAGTTGTCAGTTGGAGGGAGCGGCTGTGGGAGTACAGCTCGCTACTGGTCTACGGTCTATGTGGAGGGGACCCTGGACGCGGGTCACCGTTGGTTGGTGTTTAGACTTTGTGGAAAGGAAGGTTCGGTCAAGGCCGGGTAGGTGATTTGAATCTTTCTATCTTTCTAGTCAGTTTTCGAATCGTGTCGTCGGCGGCATTTCTCCTTTTGAAGTGCAGAAGAGTCAGGATTCTTTGATTCTGATGGAACAGATGTTTTGTTTGGGCGAGACTTTCTTTGATTTGGAGAATACAAAGTGCGCCTATAGAAGGCGGTATATTTGTTGATGTTAGCCTGGATGAAAGGTTTGGTGGGTGGGTGAGTTTTTCATGAAAGTGGAGTGGGATTGGAAGAAATTGTAATTCTGATTCATTTCAGGGTTCTTTTCAGGGTTGAGTTGTGTTATTGACTTGCTTTGAATTATTAAATTCTTTTGTTGATCATTCCACCGCCCCAGTGTCCTTTATTTACCCGTTGTGCTTTATTTTGTTGTTTATTAATGTCTCCAGGGATATGGCAATAGGTTTTATGGAAAACCTTTCCAGTAGTTATCATTAATTACTGGATCTTACCACGAGAAGGAGAGTATGCTGGAGCAGGAAAAGGAGGAGAGCATGCTGGAGCAGGAGTGGGAGGAAAAGGAGGAGAGTATGCTGGAGCAGGAGTGAGAGGAAAAGGAGGAGAGTATGCTGGAGCAGGAGTGGGAGGAAAAGGAGGAGAGCATGCTGGAGCAGGAGTGGGAGGAAAAGGAGGAGAGCATGCTGGAGCAGGAGTGGGAGGAAAAGGAGGAGAGCATGCTGGAGCATGAGTGGGAGGAAAAGGAGGAGAGTATGCTGGAGCAGGAGTGGGAGGAAAAGGAGGAGAGCATGCTGGAGCAGGAAAAGGAGGAGAGCATGCTGGAGCAGGAGTGGGAGGAAAAGGAGGAGAGCATGCTGGAGCAGGAGTGGGAGGAGAGCATGCTGGAGCAGGAGTGAGAGGAAAAGGAGGAGAGCATGCTGGAGCAGGAGTGAGAGGAAAAGGAGGAGAGTATGCTGGAGCAGGAGTGGGAGGAAAAGGAGGAGAGCATGCTGGAGGAGGAGGAAAAGGAGGAGAGCATGCTGGAGCAGGAGTGGGAGGAAAAGGAGGAGAGTATGCTGGAGCAGGAGTGGGAGGAAAAGGAGGAGAGTATGCTGGAGCAGGAAAAGGAGGAGAGCATGCTGGAGCAGGAGTGGGAGGAAAAGGAGGAGAGCATGCTGGAGCAGGAGTGGGAGGAAAAGGAGGAGAGTATGCTGGAGCAGGAGTGGGAGGAGAGCATGCTGGAGCAGGAGTGGGAGGAAAAGGAGGAGAGCATGCTGGAGCAGGAGTGGGAGGAAAAGGAGGAGAGCATGCTGGAGCAGGAGTGGAGGAAAAGGAGGAGAGCATGCTGGAGCAGGAGTGGGAGGAAAAGGAGGAGAGCATGCTGGAGCAGGAGTGGGAGGAAAAGGAGGAGAGCATGCTGGAGCAGGAGTGGAGGAAAAGGAGGAGAGCATGCTGGAGCAGGAGTGGAGGAAAAGGAGGAGAGCATGCTGGAGCAGGAGTGGGAGGAAAAGGAGGAGAGCATGCTGGAGCAGGAGTGGGAGGAAAAGGAGGAGAGCATGCTGGAGCAGGAGTGGGAGGAAAAGGAGGAGAGTATGCTGGAGCAGGAGTGGGAGGAAAAGGAGGAGAGCATGCTGGAGCAGGAGTGGAGGAAAAGGAGGAGAGCATGCTGGAGCAGGAGTGGGAGGAAAAGGAGGAGAGCATGCTGGAGCAGGAGTGGAGGAAAAGGAGGAGAGCATGCTGGAGCAGGAGTGGGAAGGAGAGAGCATGCTGGAGCAGGAGTGGAGGAAAAGGAGGAGAGCATGCTGGAGCAGGAGTGGGAGGAAAAGGAGGAGAGCATGCTGGAGCAGGAGTGGGAGGAAAAGGAGGAGAGCATGCTGGAGCAGGAGTGGGAGGAAAAGGAGGAGAGCATGCTGGAGCAGGAGTGGGAGGAAAAGGAGGAGAGCATGCTGGAGCAGGAGTGGAGGAAAAGGAGGAGAGCATGCTGGAGCAGGAGTGGGAGGAAAAGGAGGAGAGCATGCTGGAGCAGGAGTGGGAGGAAAAGGAGGAGAGCATGCTGGAGCAGGAGTGGGAGGAAAAGGAGGAGAGCATGCTGGAGCAGGAGTGGGAGGAAAAGGAGGAGAGCATGCTGGAGCAGGAGTGGGAGGAAAAGGAGGAGAGCATGCTGGAGCAGGAGTGGGAGGAAAAGGAGGAGAGCATGCTGGAGCAGGAGTGGGAGGAAAAGGAGGAGAGCATGCTGGAGCAGGAGTGGGAGGAAAAGGAGGAGAGTATGCTGGAGCAGGAGTGGGAGGAAAAGGAGGAGAGCATGCTGGAGCAGGAGTGGGAGGAAAAGGAGGAGAGCATGCTGGAGCAGGAGTGGGAGGAAAAGGAGGAGAGCATGCTGGAGCAGGAGTGGGAGGAAAAGGAGGAGAGCATGCTGGAGCAGGAGTGGGAGGAAAAGGAGGAGAGCATGCTGGAGCAGGAGTGGGAGGAAAAGGAGGAGAGCATGCTGGAGCAGGAGTGGGAGGAAAAGGAGGAGAGCATGCTGGAGCAGGAGTGGGAGGAGAGTATGCTGGAGCAGGAGAAGGAGGAGAGCATGCTGGAGCAGGAGTGGGAGGAAAAGGAGGAGAGCATGCTGGAGCAGGAGTGGGAGGAAAAGGAGGAGAGCATGCTGGAGCAGGAGTGGGAGGAAAAGGAGGAGAGCATGCTGGAGCAGGAGTGGGAGGAAAAGGAGGAGAGCATGCTGGAGCAGGAGTGGGAGGAAAAGGAGGAGAGCATGCTGGAGCAGGAGTGGGAGGAAAAGGAGGAGAGCATGCTGGAGCAGGAGTGGGAGGAAAAGGAGGAGAGCATGCTGGAGCAGGAGTGGAGGAAAAGGAGGAGAGCATGCTGGAGCAGGAGTGGGAGGAAAAGGAGGAGAGCATGCTGGAGCAGGAGTGGGAGGAAAAGGAGGAGAGCATGCTGGAGCAGGAGTGGAGGAAAAGGAGGAGAGCATGCTGGAGCAGGAGTGGGAGGAAAAGGAGGAGAGCATGCTGGAGCAGGAGTGGGAGGAAAAGGAGGAGAGCATGCTGGAGCAGGAGTGGGAGGAAAAGGAGGAGAGCATGCTGGAGCAGGAGTGGGAGGAAAAGGAGGAGAGCATGCTGGAGCAGGAGTGGGAGGAAAAGGAGGAGAGCATGCTGGAGCAGGAGTGGGAGGAAAAGGAGGAGAGCATGCTGGAGCAGGAGTGGGAGGAAAAGGAGGAGAGCATGCTGGAGCAGGAGTGGGAGGAAAAGGAGGAGAGCATGCTGGAGCAGGAGTGGAGGAAAAGGAGGAGAGCATGCTGGAGCAGGAGTGGGAGGAAAAGGAGGAGAGCATGCTGGAGCAGGAGTGGGGAAAAGGAGGAGAGCATGCTGGAGCAGGAGTGGGAGGAAAAGGAGGAGAGCATGCTGGAGCAGGAGTGGGAGGAGAGTATGCTGGAGCAGGAGTGGGAGGAGAGTATGCTGGAGCAGGAGTGGGAGGAGAGTATGCTGGAGCAGGAGTGGGAGGAGAGTATGCTGGAGCAGGAGTGGGAGGAAAAGGAGGAGAGCATGCTGGAGCAGGAGTGGGAGGAAAAGGAGGAGAGCATGCTGGAGCAGGAGTGGGAGGAAAAGGAGGAGAGTATGCTGGAGCAGGAGTGGGAGGAAAAGGAGGAGAGCATGCTGGAGCAGGAGTGGGAGGAAAAGGAGGAGAGCATGCTGGAGCAGGAGTGGGGGGAAAAGGAGGAGAGCATGCTGGAGCAGGAGTGGGAGGAAAAGGAGGAGAGCATGCTGGAGCAGGAGTGGGAGGAAAAGGAGGAGAGTATGCTGGAGCAGGAGTGGGAGGAAAAGGAGGAGAGCATGCTGGAGCAGGAGTGGGAGGAAAAGGAGGAGAGCATGCTGGAGCAGGAGTGGAGGAAAAGGAGGAGAGCATGCTGGAGCAGGAGTGGGAGGAAAAGGAGGAGAGCATGCTGGAGCAGGAGTGGGAGGAAAAGGAGGAGAGTATGCTGGAGCAGGAGTGGGAGGAGAGAGCATGCTGGAGCAGGAGTGGGAGGAAAAGGAGGAGAGTATGCTGGAGCAGGAGTGGGAGGAAAAGGAGGAGAGCATGCTGGAGCAGGAGTGGGAGGAGAGAGCTGGAGGAGAGGAGAGCATGCTGGAGCAGGAGTGGAGGAAAAGGAGGAGAGCATGCTGGAGCAGGAGTGGGAGGAAAAGGAGGAGAGCATGCTGGAGCAGGAGTGGGAGGAAAAGGAGGAGAGCATGCTGGAGCAGGAGTGGGAGGAAAAGGAGGAGAGCATGCTGGAGCAGGAGTGGGAGGAAAAGGAGGAGAGTATGCTGGAGCAGGAGTGGGAGGAAAAGGAGGAGAGCATGCTGGAGCAGGAGTGGGAGGAAAAGGAGGAGAGCATGCTGGAGCAGGAGTGGAGGAAAAGGAGGAGAGCATGCTGGAGCAGGAGTGGGAGGAAAAGGAGGAGAGTATGCTGGAGCAGGAGTGGGAGGAAAAGGAGGAGAGCATGCTGGAGCAGGAGTGGGAGGAAAAGGAGGAGAGTATGCTGGAGCAGGAGTGGGAGGAGAGCATGCTGGAGCAGGAGTGGGAGGAAAAGGAGGAGAGCATGCTGGAGCAGGAGTGGGAGGAAAAGGAGGAGAGCATGCTGGAGCAGGAGTGGAGGAAAAGGAGGAGAGCATGCTGGAGCAGGAGTGGGAGGAAAAGGAGGAGAGCATGCTGGAGCAGGAGTGGGAGGAAAAGGAGGAGAGCATGCTGGAGCAGGAGTGGGAGGAAAAGGAGGAGAGCATGCTGGAGCAGGAGTGGAGGAAAAGGAGGAGAGCATGCTGGAGCAGGAGTGGGAGGAAAAGGAGGAGAGCATGCTGGAGCAGGAGTGGGAGGAAAAGGAGGAGAGCATGCTGGAGCAGGAGTGGGAGGAAAAGGAGGAGAGCATGCTGGAGCAGGAGTGGGAGGAAAAGGAGGAGAGCATGCTGGAGCAGGAGTGGGAGGAAAAGGAGGAGAGCATGCTGGAGCAGAAAAAGGAGGAGAGCATGCTGGAGCAGGAGTGGGAGGAAAAGGAGGAGAGCATGCTGGAGCAGGAGTGGGAGGAAAAGGAGGAGAGCATGCTGGAGCAGGAGTGGGAGGAAAAGGAGGAGAGCATGCTGGAGCAGGAGTGGGAGGAAAAGGAGGAGAGTATGCTGGAGCAGGAGTGGGAGGAAGAAGGAGGAGAGCATGCTGGAGCAGGAGTGGGAGGAAAAGGAGGAGAGCATGCTGGAGCAGGAGTGGGAGGAAAAGGAGGAGAGCATGCTGGAGCAGGAGTGGGAGGAAAAGGAGGAGAGCATGCTGGAGCAGGAGTGGAGGAAAAGGAGGAGAGCATGCTGGAGCAGGAGTGGAGGAAAAGGAGGAGAGCATGCTGGAGCAGGAGTGGGAGGAAAAGGAGGAGCATGCTGGAGCAGGAGTGGGAGGAAAAGGAGGAGAGCATGCTGGAGCAGGAGTGGAGGAAAAGGAGGAGAGCATGCTGGAGCAGGAGTGGGAGGAAAAGGAGGAGAGCATGCTGGAGCAGGAGTGGGAGGAAAAGGAGGAGAGCATGCTGGAGCAGGAGTGGGAGGAAAAGGAGGAGAGCATGCTGGAGCAGGAGTGGGAGGAAAAGGAGGAGAGTATGCTGGAGCAGGAGTGGAGGAAAAGGAGGAGAGCATGCTGGAGCAGGAGTGGGAGGAAAAGGAGGAGAGCATGCTGGAGCAGAGAGGAAAAGGAGGAGAGCATGCTGGAGCAGGAGTGGGAGGAAAAGGAGGAGAGTATGCTGGAGCAGGAGTGGGAGGAAAAGGAGGAGAGCATGCTGGAGCAGGAGTGGGAGGAAAAGGAGGAGAGCATGCTGGAGCAGGAGTGGGAGGAAAAGGAGGAGAGTATGCTGGAGCAGGAGTGGGAGGAAAAGGAGGAGAGCATGCTGGAGCAGGAGTGGGAGGAAAAGGAGGAGAGCATGCTGGAGCAGGAGTGGGAGGAAAAGGAGGAGAGCATGCTGGAGCAGGAGTGGGAGGAAAAGGAGGAGAGCATGCTGGAGCAGGAGTGGAGGAAAAGGAGGAGAGCATGCTGGAGCAGGAGTGGGAGGAAAAGGAGGAGAGCATGCTGGAGCAGGAGTGGGAGGAAAAGGAGGAGAGCATGCTGGAGCAGGAGTGGGAGGAAAAGGAGGAGAGCATGCTGGAGCAGGAGTTGGAGGAAAAGGAGGAGAGCATGCTGGAGCAGGAGTGGGAGGAAAAGGAGGAGAGCATGCTGGAGCAGGAGTGGGAGGAAAAGGAGGAGAGCATGCTGGAGCAGGAGTGGAAAAAGGAGGAGAGTATGCTGGAGCAGGAGTGGGAGGAAAAGGAGGAGAGTATGCTGGAGCAGGAGTGGAGGAAAAGGAGGAGAGTATGCTGGAGCAGGAGTGGGAGGAAAGGAGGAGAGATGCTGGAGCAGGAGTGGGAGGAAAAGGAGGAGAGCATGCTGGAGCAGGAGTGGGAGGAAAAGGAGGAGAGCATGCTGGAGCAGGAGTGGAAGGAGGAGAGCATGCTGGAGCAGGAGTGGGAGGAAAAGGAGGAGAGCATGCTGGAGCAGGAGTGGGAGGAAAAGGAGGAGAGCATGCTGGAGCAGGAGTGGGAGGAAAAGGAGGAGAGCATGCTGGAGCAGGAGTGGGAGGAAAAGGAGGAGAGTATGCTGGAGCAGGAGTGGGAGGAAAAGGAGGAGAGCATGCTGGAGCAGGAGTGGGAGGAAAAGGAGGAGAGCATGCTGGAGCAGGAGTGGGAGGAGAGCATGCTGGAGCAGGAGTGGGAGGAAAAGGAGGAGAGTATGCTGGAGCAGGAGTGGGAGGAAAAGGAGGAGAGCATGCTGGAGCAGGAGTGGGAGGAAAAGGAGGAGAGCATGCTGGAGCAGGAGTGGGAGGAAAAGGAGGAGAGCATGCTGGAGCAGGAGTGGGAGGAAAAGGAGGAGAGCATGCTAAAGCAGGAGTGGGAGGAAAAAGGAGGAGAGCATTTTGCTAGGAAGCCAGGAGTGGGTGAGGGGGAAAAAGGAGGGGATCGGATGGAAGGCATTTGCCCCGGGCAGGAAGTGGCAAGAGGGATAAAGGAGCCTCAGGAGAGGCATGCCTGAGGCAGCTAGTGGGAACGAAGGATTTTCATGGGTAGACGAGAGCATGCTGGAGCAAGGGAGTGGGAGGAGGGGGGGGAAAAGGAGGAGAACCNNNCACCACGGCTCGCTCCACTGCTAATTATTTTGCGCGTTCCTCACAGAAAACGCTGTATTGATACTAAAACCCCATCCAAAGAAAATGTAAGCCATGAACAGCATTAATTTATCAAAGCTGTATTTTGAATGCATCAATAAGTTGTGAAAGCTCCTACATTGTAAAATTGGAAACGTGGGTCAATGCACCTTCACGCGAACTCTGTCAGCGGCTTTTGTTGCGTGCATGTTCACACAGAAAACGCTGATTTTTGAGGATAATAGAAACCCTTCCAAAGAAAATGTAAGCCATGAACAGCATTAATTTATCAAAGCTGTATGCTGAATGCGTCAATAGGTCGTGAAAGCTCCTAATCCAGATCCAGATATTTTACAAATCGAATGCAGATCACACGCATACAGCTACACGTGGTAGCGTCGTTGTCATAGTGTGGCGAAGAGACCTAACTCTAAATTCTGACCTCGCTTCACGTAGTGAAAATCGCTCTATTGCGCTGTCAGAAGAAATCTCGGTGTCTGGCTGTCAACCCGATTTTTACACGCACGGTCAGCCGGACCGGGAGCAATACCGGCTTGAAAAACGGTACGTGTGTAGGCGCCTTTACACACGTGCCGGTTGTCTCCCGGTTTTGCTGCCGATCCAGTCAAGAATCGAAACTGTTGACTAAACCGGCACGGTTCTGGTGATTAGGGCTGGCTCTATTCTCCCGACCCCTTCCGGACCGGTTCACATGCCCGGCGATGCGAGATCTCGCGTTCTGGCAACTAGCCGCCAATGTTAATGGCGGACGCCGACGTCGCTTCAGACAGAAAAAGGTGTATTTGGGGATACTAAAAACCAATCCAAAGAAAATGTAAGCCATGAACAGCATTAATGTATCAAAGCTTTATGTTGAATGCATCAGTAGGTCGGGAAAGTTCTGCATTTTACAAATCCAACAGGCAGATCACACGCATACGTCAAAGCGTCTGTTGTCATGGGCTCACCAAAGGGACGTAACTCTAAATTCTGACTTTGCTTCGCGTAAATGAAAATCGCTCCAGTTCGCGGTGTGGGTGTACGTTGCCTGTGGCTGTCAACCCGCTTTTTACACGCACTGTCAGCCGGATCGTGAGCAAAACCGGCTTGAAAAACGGTACGTGTGTAGGGGCCTTTTGTCATGTGTAGAGCGCGTGTGTGAGTTCGTAAGGGAGTCGAACACTTCATCTCCTTCCAGGGAGACTGTCACAAGTAGTATTAAAAGATTATTAATCTTTTCTGTGGCTCGTTAAATGTCTAGGGAATTCCGTACTACTTGGCACCTTCCAATCAAAACCATTCGCACAAGGATGACGATTGGACGCAAATGAATGACTGGGCTGCACAAATCAAATTTAAATTCAACTTTAATCAATAATAATCAATTTGGTCAAGAGTGATAAGTTTCAACACAATAAATAAGAAGGCATGGTGATACTGAAACGCATTAGGAAATAAAAAGAAACCTTCCCCAGAATTAAATAATTAACTAAGAGGGCTGCCAAGCCAAGATGGGTAAACCAGTACTCACGTACGCAACTTGTTGTGGCGTCCAGCCAATCCGTAGCCGGCTAAACGAGCTACGCTTCCAGTGAATGACATTCCACACACACGATGGGAGAGAGGATTAGGGGAAACGTCCATTCATGGACTCACTGCACAATACACGACGAAACTGGAGAATTTCTCTGGTGATGAAAACGTGGAGATTTCCCCACTCTCGTGGTGGAGGGTGATGCGGGACTTGCACTTGATTCCGGAGATGGAGGGCTCTTGCATCAACGTGTGGTCTGACGACAAGCGGGCAGCGGGCGGCAGGCGTCGTTGAGACGGCGACGAGGAGGGGCGAGGCGAGACGGCAGGCAAGACGACGAGAAGGAGGAGCGGGGTGCGAGGGGTCAGAGATTTCTCGCAGGTGGCTTTCTCAGAAGTGGGGAGAAGTTTCTAGAGACAACTTCTCCTCACAGGGTGGTCAGTAGATAATTCACTCAGGAGAGGAAAACGTTGCAAGTACGAAAATTGCAATACCTTGCACGTGGTCTCTCTCTGCAGTCCAAAGTGAGAACAGTCCTCCATTTCTTCCGTTGTCTATCCATAGACGTTTGAAGGGAGGGTCACTCGGAATTAGTCCGTCAGTGGACGAAAATTCCATCAGTTTTCACACATGTCCACCTCGTGAACCCTTTGAGACAGGGCGCCGTCCTATACATTGGCTGTCTCGATGAAAGTTTTGCTACGGGCACACCCGTGATTGGAAAGCAAGGGTTTAAATACAACGGCAGAATTCTCCCTGTCGTTCTCAACCAATCACAGCGTTTTAGGATGTCTTGATTCACGATCTCGTATCAATTGACCAATCAAATGTTCATATAGTCATCTACTTCTCCCATTGAACAATAACCAAGCAGTTTCATTAGTCCGTTTCTTGAGAAGTTCACTGCAGATTGGTCAACTGTGGAACGTGAATCAAGGTGAATAAAACAACTTCCCAAACGTTCCACTAAGTTCATCTCTGTATTGGAAGGGAAGCAAGGTTCACAGTTCGTTTTCCCTTCCAAAACTACATCCACCATATCAATCCCAACATCAATACTGGCTTGGCAGCAAATATCAAAATACACTATGGCTTGGCAGCTAATTCCCAACCCACTATAGGCTATAACCACGACCAGGAATAAATACGAAAATATGCGTTTCGTAACAGAGACTGTGGGTGTCCGCATGGTCTGTTTGAGACTCACCTTCTTTCCCCCTGAGGTATGGAGATGCTCCTACTTAGAGTGTGCTTGTGTGTGAATTCGTAAAGGATTTGGACGCTTCGTTATCTTCCGGGGAGTCCCAGAGCGGACTCATAGTTCTTTGGGGTGTTGTTTTTCTGGACTGCCGCATGGAGAGTGGACGGTTCAAGCAAGTCAAGGCTCGGGTAAGATTGTTCTGTTGTTTGAGTCTTTCCTTTCTCTCTGATGTTTAGGGTATCGACCCTGTAATTGTCAGGATCTTATCAGTGAAGGCGCTGTGAGTCTTGGATGAGGAGGGTGCACCATAATTGTTTCGATTTTTAACCGCGAAGGGCGGAAGGGTCTTTTTGGCGAATGGTGTTGCGTGGTAAGTGCTATTGTAAGCCGTGAAGGGTGGTCCCTTTAATGGGAGGAGGGCGGTGCTCCCTCAGATCTTTGTACTTCAAACCCGGAGGGGTGGAGCGTTAGATGTGTGTCGGTTTTTTTCCCATATGCTTGTGGTAGAAGCTGTATCTGGTTAAAGCAGTTTTTCCTCTTGTTGAAGCTACTGTCGATTGAGTATTGTCATTTTTCCTACCATGAGCTCACGAGGAGCCTGTGCCTGTTTGAGGTCAGCCACTCACCCCCCCTTTAAAGCGTGAGTAATTAAGAGGAGGTTTTGTGTGACGTTGTGTTTACGTTTGAGTGTGTGAGTGAAGGTTGTCATCTTATTATCATTGTGGGGACTTCTGAGTTGGGTGTTTGCTTGTTTGCTTGTGTCATTAAACATTTTCTTGAATTATATTTTCCCCTCAGTGTCCACTTTATTTATTTGTTACTTGTTTTGTCCGTCAGGAGTGTGGCAATAGGGTTTTGCTTGAAAACCCAGTGTTTTATATATCCATTATATGTATAGCACGTGACAAGGACTAATCATTTCACCACATAATGTGATTATCCTTCTCATCTGCTTGGGTTTTTCTGTCGATATGTTACTTGACGATTGAAGGTTTTCGTAGAAATGGTGATATTCGTGAAGAGTAGCTCGGATCCAAATTGGCAGTGACTAGCTAGGCGAAATCGGTATCTGCCTTTTCAGCAGTGAAACAAACCACGCATTCATTGTTGTTACTACATTACCCTAGAAGGATTTATGTCACTCATCTCAAGAAGAACACAAAGACAATATTCCGTAAGGGATTTGCATACGGCACATTCTGATATCGCCAGTATTGGATGTTAGGATTATGTACAAAAAATCACTAATCAGTCTATGAAACACGACATGCATTTGCAGAAGACACAGTTTTCGCGTTGCGTTTTGGTATCAACATGAGGCATAAGTACAGCAGAGGTGGAATAGATTTTAAAATGTGATCTTGGTCTATACAATAATACTGACAAAACATAACGTGTAACGTTTAATACTAAAACGCGAAAACTGTGTCTCCTGCAAACGCATGTGGTATTTAATAGACCGATCAGTGAGTTTATGTAAATAATCCTAACATCCGTTTCTGGCATTGTCAGAACGTGCCGTGTGCAATGCACGTATGCAAAGTTGTCTCTGGGATCTTCTTGAGTGATGACGTGTGAACACTCCAATCTGAACAGGACCAATTCACCGAACTGGTCGACAGAGACACCTACGTCATTTCTGTGCATAGGCAAGGTTAAGACATTAGCAGCCAATTCAATATTTTCAACGTCATTATCAAAGTCTTTCACACGAAAGAAAGGGGGAACACTAACTTTAGATGAAAACAGAAAGGGCATAGAAAGTCTTCTGTACCCCCATGTAACTTTCTTTGACACCTCCTATTTATTAGGGCACGCAATAAAATGCAAGCAGTTTTTTTAACGTTTTAGCAATCCTAAAAAAATGAACTGCTTCTATGAATTGAATGACTCTCCTGTCCAGTTGATGTAGTGATGAGATTGTGGTGTGCGTTTAACTATGGATTCAAAAGACCTGCATCAGCTGGACTACGGAAAAATAACCAAATCAGAGCAAAACCAAAGTAGGAATAAGTGACAGGTAGCAGAGCTACAACGCCTCGCCTTGCTTGCAGATCACGTGCAGCTGTACCGTGGCATTTCTCTCCAGGCCAGGCATGTCTGCGTTGAAGGCACGACACGTGTAGTTGTTGCTGTCTGAGCAGGCAGCGCTCGGGATGAAGTAGTGGTCAAAGTTGTCTGTCACGTGACGTACTTCCTGTCCATTCACCGTCCAGGCAAGACGAGCAGTCGGATGGCTGTCCACATGGCAGGTCAGGGTCACAGGGTCACCTTCACTGACCTCTAGGTCAGGGGTCAGTGCGATGCTCTCAAGATCTGCAGAAATATGAAATAATTTGCAAGAATGAATTCCATTTGAGTCAATGAGTTTGTGTAGAAATGATTGATGATTCAATGTATTTTAGTTGTGTACACATTTCCAAGTCTCTGAAAAACACATCCGTATCTAATAAAAAGGTGTTGCAGCACTTGTGGCATTCAGTAGATGTCCATCTCGTATTCAGATACGAATGTCGTCCCACTGTAAAGTTATTACAAGTCCTAGTCGACATTTACTTCAGACTTGGGTGTACGTCAGGCACCAAATGGAAGAGAAAGGCAGGACGGAGGTTTGGTACTCACAGACGACGTCCACAGTGACGGAGGCGTTTCCAATGAGATGCAGGTTTACCAGGCCCTGGTCGTTCCTGGCCTGGCAGACGTACTGACCGCTGTCCTCCCTGGTCAGGGGGCCCAGGGTCAAAGTGTTCGTTCTCTCCACCAGAGGTCGCTGCTCACCGTTGGGAGAGGGGAAGTAACTCCAACTGTAGCCGTCATTGGGAACCCAAGGAAAGGCCCGGGTCACCTTACAGGTCAAGGTCAGCTTGCCTCCCAGAATTCCCTTGACCACGGAGTCTGTAGACTTTGGTTCGATGGTGACCTGTGGAATCACTGAAGGGCAAAGGTCGTCAACTGTCAGTTGCTAAGACACTCCAGGCAACTTAAAATTCAATTTTGGAGGGGGAGATATTAAAAAACCCAGAACAAATCCTATAGCAGCCAAAAAGATCTAATTCTTCTTATTTGGAGACTATACTTTTAAAAATGAAAATGAACAGCTTCTCCCGTCATTAATGAAATCACACTTGCCTGTACCGTGAAGCCTCCAAATCCCAAATTCAAACTCCAGCAGACCACAGTGTCCACATCAAACGTAGATCCACCGCCAGTATAAATAATGACCACACACAGTTCATGAAGAGAGGGGAAAGAAAAGAAGAAAAATGATGCAGCATTGAACAGTGTAATCAGACAACACATATGGAACACCGCCTTGAGCCAGGTATTACCTTCCTATCCACATTGTTTGCTGGGAATAGTTGAAAACATACATTTCCATGAAGACGATTGTAATGAAATTGACAAGATGCTAGCCGACAAAATAGCAGAGGGCAATACATACTTCTCCCTGATAAACACCTGTGACACAACCGCTAGCCAGATCGTAAAGTGAAAAAGGCATAGAGACCATAGACACAGCACACTTAGGGGTCAGGCTGGGACGCTGTACATAGTTGTCTGTGGCTGTAGAGTCCCACAGGAGAAGGACAGTCCTGTCCACAGCCTTCACAGACACTTGCTGTGGGTGGTCTTTCTGTCTGTGGCTGTAGAGTCCCACAGGGGAAGGGCAGTCCTGTCCACAGCCTTCACAGACACTTGCTGTGGGTGGTCTTTCTGTCTGTGGCTGTAGAGCCACACAGGGGAAGGGCAGTCCTGTCCACAGCCTTCACAGACACTTGCTGTGGGCGGTCTTTCTGTCTGGGGCTGTAGAGTCCCACAGGGGAAGGACAGTCCTGTCCACAGCCTTCACAGACACTTGCTGTGGGCGCTCTTTCTGTCTGGGGCTGTAGAGTCCCACAGGGGAAGGGCAGTTCTGTCCACAGCCTTCACAGACACTGGCTGTAAGCGGTCTTTCTGTCTGGGGCTGGATCTCCCTGTGTGCCACACTCTCCCATGCAAACGTCAGCTGCCTCTCCTCGTGGCTCTCAGAAAGGGAAAGATTCCCAACAGAAACAGAAAGGACGAATGACGGGGCTTCAAATACTTATTTAACTCAAAACAGATGATCCATGTTTAGATATCACAAGGTGAGGTAAAAAAACCCTAGAGGAAGAAAAGTAAGGAGCTCAAGGCAGAAACGAAAGAGAGCAAAGTGGCAGCTGGTCTCCCCCGTCTGAGTGGTCCTTTTGAAAGAAACCTTGACACAGTCCTCAAAATAAACAGCTTTCCTTGGTCGGTCCTGTGTGTGCGATCACTGTCGCAAATACCCGAAAACCACTGTAGTTGATGACATGTGTGACAATATAATGCAAACAATTAGTGATATAACAACTTATACATTTAAACTTGAAGAGGCATATAAAAAAGTAGCGCTTTGCTTCTCCACCTGGGCAAGCGCTATGGATCAGTACCCATCGCTATTTCCAATAAACTTCATCTTACTTTTCAAATTGACTGACCAAGGATTCTCAGCAACAACTATGTGACCTTTGGTAAGGCACATTTTCCTAACACTCCCATAATTCCAAAACAGTATCTTTTGGGGTACCAGAGCTTGGACTGGATGGGAAAAAGGCGGTTTGGCATTGGTTATACGCAGAACATGGGCTGAGTTGTAGAGGTATTTGCATCAGAAACGAATGAGAAAATCAGAGAGTGATGATGAATTAACCCATGGCTTAGGTGTCCTTCTCCTTCAACGTTCTGTGGTCCCAAGGGGGAAAAGCAATATCCCAATGTGAACATGTGGGTAGACTGGAACCTGAAAGATGGTTTGTCTTATGAAAGGCACTT
This sequence comes from Theodoxus fluviatilis, assembly GCA_034096865.1. Lineage (NCBI taxonomy): Eukaryota > Metazoa > Mollusca > Gastropoda > Cycloneritida > Neritidae > Theodoxus > Theodoxus fluviatilis. Next base: position 47,135 of record JAWQFJ010000442.1, read on the forward strand.
CAAATCATCAATGACGTCAGTTTGTGTGTTTTCATCTCTCATTCTGGAATACTGCGACTTTTGTCAATCCCCAATGGAGACCTACTTAGATATACAGTTACTGCGTATCTTGTTCCTAGCGCCTAATTAGGTATATGTGATGTGTTGTGTATTGCATGTCCTTTTAAAATATGCAAGTTTAGGGATCTCTGAAACTTCCATTCTGCTGCAGTGAGAGTGACAATGAAAAATAAAATGAATCCACTGGAGGGGGTTGAGGCAGTTACCGAGGTTCACTGCCTCCTTCAGCTTTTGCCATTAAAAAGAATTTCATTAAAAAGGTTACCGTAGTGATTGGAATCAAAGCAAAGAGCAGACTCTCATCTTCAAGAGGATTTGAAACGCATTTCATAAGTTTATACAAAACAGTTTGCCTTTTTGGATGATTTACGGATTCCCTTTAGTAGTGCTTTTCCAACCAGCAACTTATCTGTTTCCTCAGAGCATTCATTTCATAGCAAACCTGCTCAGCCACCGTAATTCAACCTGTTGACCTTTGTAGAGTGAATCGAAAGTCTGGCGCAGATGTCACACACACACACACACACCCACACATACACACACACACACACACACACATGCACACACCCACACATACACACACACACACACATAATCACACACACACACACACACACACACACACACACACACAAACACACACACACACACACACAACCACACACACACACACACACACACACACACACAGACACACACAACCACACACACACACACACACACGCACACACACACACACACACACACACACAACCACACACACACACACACACACACACACACACACACAACCACACACACAACCACACACACGCACGCACGCACGCACGCACGCACCCAGGCACGCACGCACGCACACACACACACACACACACACACACAGGGCCACAGGACTCGGATGAGTTCCTCTATGTGAGCAGTCCCTCTGTCCGCGAGCTCGCTTTGCTCGGTGTCCGCTCTGTATGGCCATTACGTCATGTCCCCCTCTCACCCACTCCCATCTTCACCTCTACCCCCACACACCCCCACCACAACCTCCACACACCTCCAGTTCCTCCCCCACTGCACAGTAGGCGTCATTTTTTGTGCAGTACTGTAGGACGTGCAGACCGTATCTTTTGCATGTGGTAGAGTTTGAGATCACATCTCCTGTGGTTTAGGTTGGGGGAAACAACACATTCACAGTCTAGCGTAAGACCAGATTGTCACAGAGAAAAGGAAAGGGCGGAAATAATTGGACCAACATTTCCAATGATTGGAATGTCGTGCTCAATGGCTTAAAAGGGATAATTTGTAACTAGTACTTATATTTCATTTTTGGTGTTTAGAAACTCTACTTAATTAGTAAATCCCTCTCAGCAGATCAGTCATATTACCCTGCTTACACACACACTACGTTTATTTGAATAAGTGTTCCAATTCATATACTGGAAAGTAAAGTGGTTTGTCTCTGCATACTTTCCAAAGTCTTTCAACCTCTTGAAAGGTGTAGTGCTTAATAATACATTTCAGAGGTTAACTCTTCGAAAGTTTGCTAGTTACGAGTGTACAATCGTTATTATATTTTATTTTTAAGTCATGTCTTGTTAGAAATCATGTCACGTTTTGTTTATAGTAAGCTTCAACATTTCGCAGTTGTGGGACATGTACGTTCAAAGATTATGTAATGTATATTATTTGAGGCAACAGATGTTATAGATAAGCAAATCCCATGCATACCATTACATATTAAATACTGTTGATGGATGACATTACCAAACGTCCTGATCCACTAAGTGAACAGTACCAATGGCATGATCAATGGTAGGAAAGCTTATTTTTGCTTTCTCAAAATGTGATAGAACACTCCAAGTTTTCCTGATAACTGGTCCTTCTCTTCTGATAGCAATGTACCCCGACAGATGTCCAAGATGTATGGACAGAGCGTCCAACATCACAACGAATATACAAGCGACACATAAAACCACAACAGAACAACTCACCGAGAGGCCTCAGGTAGACTGCATTGCTGGGAGGTGACGTGGTCTCCACAGGTCCTTCCCTGGCAGTGCACGTGTACTCGCCTGCGTCTGCCTCTGTCACGTTGGTGAGGGTCAGAGTTTGACCTGGCTGATCTCTGACCTCTGTGTAGTCCTTGTACCAGGTGTACCTGGTGTCGTCACTGGGGATGTACTTTTGCATGATGATGCAGTGCAGGGAATAAGGACGACCGCAGACAGGAATGTCTCTGAACTCCACGTTGGGCTTGGGCAGTATGTCACCTAGAACTAAAAATATAAAGCGAAGACGCATAACCATCTAACAATAACTAATATTATTACAGGGGCAGAGGTCGGGGGTTGACCAGGGGCCGTGTGCATTGATAGACATAAACTAGACTTAAGACTGAGTCGCGTGCTCAGCTCAACGAAACTCTAATTCGGTGTGCATGGGAGATCTCAACTTCACTAAGTCAACAAATCGTGCTCAAAGTTAATCCACGCCCCACCCAGCCTCAACTTTTCTTAAGTTGACTTAAATCAAGGGAGCGAACTCTGCACTCACTGCATCAAACTTTAATGGCGACGAAGCGGCTCTCGACTAGAAAGGTTGGCATGGAATTGCAGAGTTTCTAGGTTAGATAACTAGTTTAAATTGACTGACAAGTGTACAGAAACGTATGCTTGTGATACGATTAATATTTTAAATAATCAATACACTTTCAATTGATGGTTTCATACATCAAAACATATATAGGTCATTCACTCGGTTGCTTCGGAGTTGCTAGACAGGGCGCATGCGCCGTTTCCAATCAATCGAACACCCAGTAGTTAAGCGTAACATTCAAAGGCCTGCATCAGTGCAGGCTCGTAGTCAAAGAGAACTGCCGGGGTCGGACGCAAAGGAACCTAGAAAGAAAGAAAGGCTCGTGTATAAACTGGTGTTGCGTGAAAGTTTAAGAAGGCAGCGAGTGTTTCGCGACCATTGTCATCCTTTTGAAGTGCGCTATGACGATGAGTTGTACGTGCGTTTGAGATTTCGCTTGTAGTTGTAAACTCATGGGGAGTTCACAGCCTCGCAGATTGTCAACCAGACTTCGGTCTTTTTCGAGTTGTCACCTTGGCACATAATGGTGCAAACAAAATGTGTTTATGTTGCAGTGCCATATCAAGCAATATCAGCTTCTCCCCATCGCTCCGGTTAGCTTGTCGCTCTCTCGTCATCTCCATCTCTTGCAAATCAAACGACATTTTAAAAAATGCTGTTGTTGCACTCGCTCTCTTTGCAATATCCTGTTGTATGGGGGTTCTCCTAGCTTGCGCCAGGAAGTCGAAGTTCACAAACGCTGGTGGTCGATTTCGATAAACTTTATTCACGCACTAATCAATACCCAGCAGTGACAGTAAACAGTATCGTCGCAACAACTTCACTTTAAACACAGTGCCGTTGAGGACTCAATCGCACAAGCTTATCCTCTAGTTAAGCTCTCCCCTTAACTCTGTCGTATCTAGTCTCTCGTGTCTGTGTGTCTCCCCCTCTTTGTCGCGCTCTTTTATATCTTTCCACAAATACCAGAAACTTCCAGTACAAAGTCGAATATACTCTCACGCTCCAGTACTTGACGCAACTGACGTCACGTGACACAGCCAAGACAAATTTAGCCCGACTCAACCACGTGACCAGGTAACTGAATTAGTGGAGAGGCTGATGTAAACAGTCCGACCGCGCCACAATGTTCCCGTTTCTTCTAGAACCTTCACAGCACTCTCGTGGGAACCCCTTACTTTTCATTGGCCGCCTCGTTTTCGACAGACCGTGACGTAAAGTTAGTATGCAAATCATACGG